>VZRU01005253.1:23754-34886 GCA_013398155.1 Pedionomus torquatus | reverse complement strand
GGTCCCGGCACGGAGGGGCGGCCCTGGCGCTGCCCCACCGCGCCCTGAGGCGTGGGGTGGGGGCTGCGGACACCCGTAACGCCTTCCCTGACAGCTCCTGGAGCCCGAGGGGGAGCCCATCGGGCGGCGGTGGCCGTGCCCTCCTTGGGCACCGCTTCTCGCAGGGCCCCCAGGCCCCGCCTGGCACAGGGGGGGCTGTGGGACGCTGGCAGCCCTTCCACTGCTCGGTGGCCAAAGAAACGGCCTCCCCGTCGCTGGCCTTGCGTTGCCTGGTTCCCCGTGTCCCTGGGTGGGACGTGAGCGGCTGCAGGCGGTCCCCTAGAGCCGTGGTTTTCAGGCCTGAAAGCCCCGGGGGTCTCTGGTGGGCTTGGCAGCTGGGCAGCCCCGTGGCTGCAGCTCTGGAAGGGTTGCTCTGGTGAGGAGGATCCTCCCGGGGAGGCGGCAGAAACTCCCGGTCGCCGCTACTTGGGCAGTCTTAGAACGTGCTTCTCACCTTGCTCTTCCTACTGAGCCTGAACAAGAACAGCTTCTATCTGTGTAGTAATAATCCTCCCTTCTAACCGCTGTGACTCCACTCTTGGGAGTTATTTTTGATAATGTTTACTTTCAAATTTTTAATTTGAGGCCAGAGTTACCTGGCAGTGGCCCCCATACCAGTGCTGTGAAGTCTCCGCTCTAGGATTAGAGCTTATACAGACAGTATTTTGGTGGGGAAGCAGTTCTTAACGCATCTGTACGCTGTAAAAGAAGTAATTGTTTAGAAAAAGGATGCCATGTGCTGTTAAAGTTAATGCCTTACCGAGTTCCAAGGCTATGAGATCTACCGGATTGCCTCTATTAACGAACCTTGTAATCTCATTAGGGAATGAGATCTGATTTAACGAGATTGCTTGGCTGGAACACAGTTCCCCGAAACTACCAGCTGGTAGTTTCAAGATGTTGGTTGTCCTCTGCGTGGCAGTTCTGTTTCTTGTTTGAACAGCAGCACCTGATGGAAGCACATGATTGCCCATAATAAGAAGGGTGTTACCAAACGTCTCGCGATTCTGAGGCACCTGATATTGTTGAACAGGTAAACAGTAGTGGGAAACACCCTTCTAGTCTCTTCGAAGTGGCTCATTTCCTTGATTGAGCCGGGTGGTATCAGGTTTTCACAGGTTTCATCGCTTCACTGTTCAGAGACCAGGCTGCTGGTGAGGAGTTAATGTGTTGTGTAGCCCTGTGTTTAGTGTTCCCCCAAGACCCTCAGTGAGTGGATTATCTGACAAAATGTGGTGTTAGGATTTCAGAAGTAATACAGTGGAGAAACTTGGAAGTCTTGGAGGTATATTCACGTTTAAGAGGGTGTTTGGGATCCAAGTTTGGTTAGAGGAGCCTGACTTTGTGGCGTGTCGAAATCAGAGCTTTTCTGAGATAGGAACAAGATTTTGAGACTCTTTCTGTTTAGTTAAGTTGGTGAAATAGCTCTGTGGAAGGATTTCCTTTTTTACCAAACTTGAATCCTGCCGGAATCTAAGTAGCTTCACGGGATAAGGACCCACTGCGGTGTCTATGCTTTGGAGACCTCCTGGGGTACCACACAGAGGGTGGGATGGAGCCTGCAGAACCTGGTCCGTGCTGACAAAGCAGAGACATCACTGACAGATGAGCCTGACCACA
Source organism: Pedionomus torquatus (assembly GCA_013398155.1). NCBI lineage: Eukaryota > Metazoa > Chordata > Aves > Charadriiformes > Pedionomidae > Pedionomus > Pedionomus torquatus. Next base: position 33,227 of record VZRU01005253.1, on the reverse strand, counting down.
TAACAGTCCATAACTGTTTCCTCTGGCTGAGACTGTCACTTACAGTGTCCAGGAGGGATCGATGTGCCCCGCACCAGGCACTATGCTGGGATGGGTTACAGGGCAGAAGCTCTTTCATGGACAGAGCTTGTGAATGTCTTCCCTGTGAGTGGGGCTGGGCCACCAGCAGCTCCAATCCTGTCTGACCATGATGAATGTCTTGAAATAGGGTCCCCTCTTGGGTGGCTTATCCAGATAGTGGATTTATTATATATATCCCAGAGAAATTTTGGCTGCCCCATCCCTGGAAGGGTTCAAGGCCAGGTTGATGGAGCTTTGAGGAACCTGGTTTGGTGGGAGGTGTTCCTGCCCAGAGCAGGGGGGTTGGAACTTGATGATCTTTAAGGTTCCTTCCAACCCAGACCGTTCTAGAATTGTGTCACAGATGCAGGCGCCAAGCTGGTATATTTGTCTGGTCCCCTACTTTAGCTGGTAAACCACCCAAAATCCAGAATATGCAGCAGAGGCAGCATAGGGATGGTTGGAGCAAGCACTGCCGTATCCTGAAATATTATTTGGGATATTCTGGCCTGTATTAACCACATAGTGGAGAATGAACAGTAATGCAGAACATCCTGTTACTGCAGGCAGGTCTGCAAATGGCTATTTGAGGTTCCTGAGAGGCAGCTCCAGCAAATTGGAATCGTCTGGCCCTGCTTAAAAGCATGGCTTGGGCCAAGGTTCACGTATGTGGCTCTGTTGCCAGCTCAGTCCAACTGGCTTCAGCTGTGGAAGGCTGGAGCTCAGGCTCGTTGTAAGGCCGAGGGGTTGCTGAATGGCCGTGGGACGCAGTGACTGGTGAGTCCAGCTGAGAGCTGGCTGGGAAGTCAGAACAGATGTGCAAGCCCCAGGCTGTGGTGTGTTTCCAGCTGCCAGCACTCTCAAACAAAAGCAATGCTTTCCTGGTAGCCACTATTCAAACATCCTTCTCAAAGAGATAAGATCTGCAAATGTCACTGGCCGGAGTGACGCCAGATGTCAGAGGCAGAGGTGGAAGTTTTTGAAGTAAAGGCTCATTGCTCTCTAATTTACGAGCTTGTTGCTTTATGACTGTTAGAAGTTCAGCTTGAATGAATGATAGCTATTCCCTCCCACAGCTCGTTTTCCCATTACTACTTAAAGCCCGATGTTGAAAAGTTGTGACATACTTCGTAATTCTCCGTCCCCAGGAAAAGGTTATGAAAATACCACTGTGGCAAGTTTAAATAATGCAGTGCTTTGGATGTAGAAGCAAAATCTATTTTTTACGGACAACTGTGATTTGTTTCATTTCATCTGCACATTTGCAGATGAGGAAGGGGGAAAATATATATAAATACAAGATGACCTAATAGCAGAGTGAGATCACTTAGAAATGTCAGCTGGCTGGAGGGGGTTGCACATCTGTGAGGGAGTGACGAGGGAGAAGGAGAGGAAGTGGAACTTTGCCGCCTTTAAACAGTGCTGTAGTGTATAAATGACAAAATGAGGTTTCTCTGGAAACTTCAGCAGCTGTGCTTCGTGCAATGTGTTCTTAGTGCAGCATTATTTGTAAGGGTGCACGTGCAAAGTGCAGTGCTAAGGACAGAGCCTAGAGCAGGCTTTGCTTTCAAACAGGTGTTGGGGAGCAAAGTCAAGCTCTGGTTAAGAGTAGCCCAAGTCGCCCATCTGTCTCGCCCCTTATTTTGCCCCATGGCAGCAGCAGGAGATGCTATTTAGGGGGAGAGCACCCTGGCCTTTCTGCTCATCCACCCCCCAGCTCCCTCCGCCTCTCATCAGACTTATTCTTCAGACCCATCACCAGCTCCACTGCCCTTCTCTGGACTCCCTCCAGCACCTCAATGTCTTTTTTTGGGGTAAGATCACGCCTTTCCTCCCTGCCTGAAGAGTCCCAGACTTTCTTCTGCAAGCAGCTGCCTCAGTCCCTTGGTTGCTTTAGTTGCCCTTTCTTGATCTCCCTCACTTTTATATCTCAGGAAGCTTGTAGAGAGGTGAGATGTGCAGGCAGTGGTCAAGGTCTGGATTCACTCGGGTTTCATACGGTGCACAATGATGCTGTCCACTTGATCTCCATCAGTGTGGGTGCCCAGCAGTCTGGTGGCTTCATCTGTCCTGGAGCCAGTCCTCTGCAGAAGGCTCTTGGGGAGAGACAGAGGACTCATCAGTGGGTCAGTTGGCTTAGCTCTTCCTTCTTTTTAATCTTTATGCATCACAAATTCTTGACTCCTCGGTTTATGACCGTAGAAAATGCAATTTCCGCTTGAAGCTTGCCTGTCTTTAATTACACCTATAAAAGTTCATTGTCTGGCTGAATTCCCTTCCAAACTGTGTCATCGCTTTTATCTGGCAGTGGGTTTTGGCGTGGTGGGGACGCGGGATGGTGGCTCAGCTCCATGCAGGCTCTGCAGTTGGATCCAGCTGAGGTCTAGTGCTTTAGCTCTGCGTAGAGCTGATGGAGTTTCAATCTAGTGATGTAATTGATTGGAACAAATCCTGTCCCTTCTAAACTGGTTATGAGGAATTCCTTGGGCTAGGCAAAGCAGATGGTTATTTTTGCTTTTCTAATCTTGCCCAGATGGAAGTGGTCAGACTCACGGCTTCTGGGAAATGCTGAATGGGACTGGAGTTTCATCAGGTTTCATACCCATCCGCTTATTCTTCCCCTTGATCTTCTGCTTGGGCTGGCTGCAGCTGATGTTGCAAGCCTGAGAAGGCTGGCTCGGTGCATAGTTTCCCGTTTCTGATGTGCTCATCCATATCCCATGTTGTGAAGTCCCCATACCATGGCTGGGTTGGGAGAGTGCAGACCCTGGAGGGCTGCAACAGGAGTGACTTCCAGCCCTTTATCTTGCTTTTGAAAGTGTTAAGATAGTGACCTTGTTGTCACCCATCGTGTATGTGCTGCAAACAGGGCTTCTTATGATAGCACAGGGTGGAGAAGCTGACTTGCACTGATTTAAGAACCCTTAACATCTCATGACATACTCAAGTGCCTCTGAAGAGGTGCCTTGTGTTCTGTCCTTGGTCTGTAGTGACTTAAGTGTGAGAGAGGGGTTAGTCTGAAAAGCATGGGAGTTCAGAGAAGGGCAACGGAGCTGGTGAGGGGTTTGGAGAAGAAGTCCTTTGAGGAGAAGCTGAGGGAGCTGGGAGGGGTTCAGCCTGGAGGTTCAGATTGGAGATGAGGAACAATTTTGACAGGGAAAGGGTTCTTCAGCCTTGGACTGGGCTGCCCAGGGCAGTGGTTGAGGCACCATCCCTGGAGGGATTTAAAAGCCGGGTTGACCTCGTGCTTAGAGACATGGGTTAGTGATGGGTTTTATCAGAGTTGGGTTAGTGGTTGGACCATATGATCTGAAAGGTCCCTTCCAGCCCAGACAATTCTATGATTCTGCATCACGGGAGTGTGATGGTCCCACCTCCTGGCTGCGAGCTCCAGTCAGTGCCTGTGAAAAGAATCCCCCCCTCACACCTCAGGCCCTTGTGAACTTGCAGTGGCTTGTGGCTATAAGGCTGCAGTTTCCACTGGCTTTATTTCCATATATATCGCTGTCCAGCCAGAGCATCTTTATTTCAGACGCTGATCCTAAAATTCAGGACACCAAGATGAGCTGGACAGCTGTTAAGTGACTCTCGGTTGCCTTTATTGCAGGACAGCAGCGTGTCTGCCACACGCCATCGTGTTCTGGTCATGTCTCTTCATGCCACGGAGCAGCAGCAGTGCTTGCCATGAATAACTGCTGCCTGAGCCAGCCCAGGTGCTTTCAGCTGTGACTGCAGGTGGTGGGGAAAGTGGTGTGCGTGTGTGAGATAAGATGGCAACAGCTGTGATATAATTTTTGGCTAAAAATTTACACTGGTACCTAAAACGTGGGTGACTGAGTGTGGTTGCTGCAGGCTGCTTTGTTGTTTGCAGATCTCTAGCCTGATTCCTCCTCTGACCTTGCCTTTAAAGAGCTGGGGAGGGCTAATCGGCTACTTGCTGGATGACAAAGAACATCATGGGGTAAAGGACGGGGCAGCGTGCTCACGAGGAGACAGTTGTACCGCCGGGAGCCCGCAGCCTGGCCCCAGCTTAATGAAACAGCTTTAGTGCAGCAGACAGCTTTCAGTCTCTTAAATCCCCTCCAATCCACTTTTGAACAGCTCCTCAAAGCAATATGAATTCTGATCTCTGCTGGCAAAGATTCACCAATTACTTTGCTTGACCTTTTAGTTAATTTAAGAAATTGAACCAGGTTTTATTTTATTCTTTTTTTTTCCTTTCTCTCCTGCAGGAGCAACAATGGACTGGCCCCAACAAAGGTGTAGCAGGTGTTGGGAGGAGACATCCCATCTGAAATGGAGGTGATCGAGGGAGCTGACCGCTGACCACGCCAACATGGGGTTGCGACTGTTGACTTGTCTTTTTCATCTGCCCACCGCCGTGATCTATGGGTCCCTGTCGCTGTTTGTTTCCATTTTGCACAACGTGTTCCTCCTGTACTACGTGGACACCTTTGTCTCTGTTTACAAGATTGATAAGCTGTCCTTTTGGATAGGAGAGGTTAGTGTTTTCTAACTGCCCCCTTAAGTATGAAATTCTGAAAGCAAGACAACTCCTCGCTTGGAGCGTTGAGAGCCTTAGTTGTAATAGCAGCGTTGTTGCCCTTCTTTGAGGGAGCAAGTGAGACTTCTGAGTGCTAATTCAGCTTTTCAGTTTTTCCTATTTACATAAAAATAGAAAACAAGCTGGGATAGAAAACCCAGAGGCTTTGTTCTTAAGGCTGCCTTTCCTCTGGGGACTTTGAGATGTGTCACAAGCAGGGAAAACCACTGGCCTCACAGTGTTAATCTGGCAGTTGCCCCAGAGAGGGGAATCGTACAGCGGTGATGGGGCCGGATAGTTGTGCTGGGATGGTTCCTGCTGGTTGTTCAGCTCAGCATGGCTTGCTTCAGTAACAGAAATGAAGTGTCCTCTAGTTTGTTTCACTGTCCTGTTTTCTCTCCTAGACAGTGTTTCTGATCTGGAACAGCCTCAATGACCCTCTGTTCGGCTGGCTGAGCGACCGAGTGTTCCTTAGCACACAGCAGTAAGTTAAATTCCATTTCCAGAAGGGGCTGGGAAGTTGTTTAGTCTCGGGGGGAGATGATGAGAAACTGGAAGCTTTAAAATGAGGGCATGGAAATGGTTTCTGGGGCATGGAATACTTCCTTTTCCTGGCACCTTTGAAGTTCAGTGCTGTTTGTATGTTATTTCAGTACCTGGCTGTATAGAGGAAGTCACACATCTATCAGGTAGATATGACCCTAACCCTTAACAATCACCTGGGTGATACAGAACCTAATATATGGGTATCTAAAATATTAAGCCCCTGCTATAGGAGGCTTCTGGGATGTTGGAGAGTGTCTGTACATGGTTTGGGAGACACCAGGTGGGAAAGAACAATTATTTACACCCGGAATGCGTCAGACCAATTGTTCACAAACTTCCTGGATCGTGAATTGTGGTTGGCCATTAGCATTTCTCATGTGTTTATGTCAGACTTGTAGTGAGAATCATAGTGTGGCTTCCTGCAGCTAATAAAAGCTTCTCATTGAAATCACTTACGTTGTGCAAAGAAGCACTCTGCGGGAGAGACTTGATCCTAAGAAAAAGATCCTTCATGCTCGTTGGCCTTCTTAAACCCGTGTTTTCAGTATGTTCATGTATTAGCTGAGAATGCATCTGATGTGGGTGCTTGTTGTATGAGCAAAAGCTGTATTTGTGTCTAGGCCACTTACAGGAATTCTTTGAAGAGGGAGAATCATAGTGTTGTCTAGGCTGGGAGGAACCTTTCAGATCATCTAGTCCAACCACCAACTGAACTCATAAAAAACCCATCACTACCCCATGTCTCTAAGCACGGGGTCAACCCGGCTTTTCAATCCCTCCAGGGATGGTGCCTCAACCCCTGCCCTGGGCAGCCCAGTCCAAGCCTGAAGAACCCTTTCCCTGTCAAAATCGTTCCTCATCTCCAACCTGAACCTCCCCTGGTGCAACTTGAGGCCGTTTCCTCTTGTCCCATGGCCTGTGACTTGGGAGAAGAGACCGACCCTCCCTGGCTCCCCCCTCCTTTCAGGGAGTTGTAGAGAGTGAGAAGGTCTCCCCTCAGCCTCATTGTTTCCAGGCTGAACCCCCCCAGCTCCCTCAGCCTCTCCTCAAAGGACTTCTTCTCCAGACCCTTCACCAGCTCCGTTGCCCTTCTCTGGACCTGCTCCAGCCCCTCAAGGTCTTTTCTGTGGTGAGGGGCCCAAAACTGGACGCAGCCCTGGAGGTGGGGCCTCATCAGTGCCCAGTCCAGGGGGATGGTCACCTCCCGCTTCCTGCTTCCTATGCTGTTCCTGATCCGGACCAGGATGCTGTTGGCCTTCTTGGCCACCTGGGCACACTGCTGGCTCCTGTTCAGCCCACAGTCTGCCAACTTTTCCACCAGGGATCCTTTTCTGCCAGGCAGCTCCAGCCTCTCTGCCCCCAGCCTGTAGCGCTGCAGGGGGTTGGTGGGACCCAAGGGCAGGACCCGTCACTTGGCCTTGTTGCACCTCATCCCTTTGGTCTCAGCCTGTCCATTGATCCAGCCTGTCCAGAATACATGGTCAAGGAGGGTTTTGTCCAGGTGTCTACAATTCTTGTCTTCTCTTGCAGGCCGGGAGCAGAGATTTCCTCCCCAGAAGTAGTTCTGAAGAGGCTCAGAGCGCTAAGCCACAATGGCCCCCTCTTTGCCATCTCTTTCCTGGCTTTCTGGGTTGCCTGGGCTCATCCTGGTTTGCAGTTCCTCCTTTGCCTTTGCATGTACGACAGCTTTCTCACCATGGTTGACCTCCATCACAATGCCTTGCTCGCAGACCTGGCTGTTTCAGCAAAAGACAGGACTAGCCTCAACTTCTACTGCTCCCTCTTCAGTGCCATAGGCTCCCTCTCTGTGTTCATGTCCTACGCGGTGTGGAACAAAGAGGACTTCTTTTCCTTTCGCATATTTTGCGTCGCCCTGGCCCTCTGCTCCATCGTTGGTTTTACCCTGTCCACGCAGCTGCTCCGCCAGCGCTTTGAGGCTGACGGGAAAGCAAAATGGGACCAAGAATCAACCCTAAAAGAGTAAGTGTCATCAATTCTGCAGCGGGGACAAAGGCCTAGTGTAGTTCTGTAGAGTCCTTTCATGCACTGCAGCAAACTAAATGTGTGGGAAGATCCAGGAAGAGACACGTTTTTGTTAATCGTTTATGGTTCTTGTCTGTTGATACAGTTTTCTGAATCACCTCTGTCACACTGGTTGCTAAGGCCTTCTGAAAATAGGACAAAACTATCTCCTGACACGCCTGGCCCAAACTGGAGGCAGAGCCCTGACCTTCTGTATGGCCCATCCAGTGTTTGGAACATGAAATGAGTTAATATCTAGAGCACCCAGTGAGGCCTGTGAGTGGCAAAACGTCAGAAGCAGCTTATCGTGAAAGCCTTCCTGCTTGAGCATGAGACCACCTGGCTGCCCCTCTCCTACGGGGTCGGACGAGTTGAATGTCCCATCCCCTGTCACTCGCTTTAGCTGCCTGGGAGTGGCTGGGCTGTTGGTGGGCCACCACGCAGCTGGGCTTTTTTTGCCCCGTTTGGCTCCCTTGCTTTCCCTTGGGCTGCCTCACGTGTCTGGTGCATTGAGTTGCCAGCGTTACGCTGTACTAACGCAGCAGATGCTGTTGAGATCCGCCAGGTGAGCTAACGCAGGGATGTGGAAGAGGAGCGTTTGCAGAGTGGAATGGCTGATAAGGGCAGAATGCTTTTGTTCACGGAAGTCTGAATTTTGAGTTCGGACGCCAAATTTCTTGGGGAGACCCATTGCCTGTGGTTCTTGCTAGCAATAAGCAAACGTTGTAGGCTACTGATCCAGGGAGAGGGAAAGCTGGGATGGGAGCTGGGGAGAGACAGCTTTGCATTTACACAGGGAGAGTCGTGTAATCCGTCTCTCCCTCTTGGTGTGAGGAATTCATGGTTCCTTGCTTTTATTTTATTTTTTTTTCTCTCCGTTTAGGCTGTACATTGAGAAACTCTCCGTCCCCCAGGAGAAGAGGATCACCCTGGCAGAGTATCTCCAGCAGCTCTCCCGGCATCGCAACTTCCTCTGGTTCGTCTGCATGAACCTTGTCCAGGTAGGTGCAGCAGTGACGGGTTGTGGTTTTAGAGGATGCATGCTGTCTGCAGCTGTTGGAGATAGTGATTCAGCAGTGTGTGAGTTCCCCAGCAAGGGCAGAGGTGTTTCCAGCTCCCACTTGCTCTTCCAGCCTCCTGTGTGTCCTGGCTGATTGAGCAGCTGGGAGCCACTCTCCCTGCTTGTGACCTGAGGATACTTCCTGAGCAACCTGTGGGGTGTTCCTTCCTCCTTCCACGACGGGGGCTGGCTGAGCTCTGGGCAGCCCATCTGGGGTGCAGAAACACAAGGCCTGGCTCATGGTGATGAGCTCAGGAGTGCAGTTTACTGGTGTGGCTCTCAGCGGTGTCTCTTCCTGCTTTCCTGAGGCTCACATCACTGTTCTCAACTGTCCAGATGGATCCACCTCCCAGCTGGCTTTTACCACTTCTGTTCTTCATCCTTGTCAGTGATTACTACCAAATGGCGGCAGCCTGCCCAGCTCTCCTCAGCTTTGTGTAATGCAATCACAGCTCTCAGCTGCCCAGCAATCCCTTAGGTCCCTCAGTTCAGACCCTTGATGCTGCTCTGCATCTTTGCGTTCTAGCCTTGAGCCTCACTGCCACCTTATCCATGTCCTCCTGACAGCTGCCTCCTCCCTGCTGCCGTGCCACTGTATCCCCCAAACCCTCATGATCACTGCTGTCACAGAATCACAGAATGCTATGGGCTTGGAAGGGACCTCTGAAGATCATCTAGTCCAACCCCCTGCCAAAGCAGGGCCACCCAGAGCAGGTCCCACAGGGACGTGTCCAGGTGGGGTTTGAATGTCTCCAGAGATGGAGACTCCACCACCTCTCTGGGCAGCCTCTGCCAGGGCTGTGCCACCTTCAGAGTCAAGAATCACAGAATCATTCAGGCCAGAAGGGACCCCCAAGGTCATCTAGTCCAACCTCCCCACAGTTGCAGGAACAACCCAACTAGCCCAGGTTTCCCGGGGCCTCATCAAGCCTCGCCTTGAATATCTTCAGGGAAGGGGCCTCAACCACCTCCCTGGGTAAACTGTTCCAGTGTTCCATCAACCTCATAGTGAAGACTTTTTTTCTAATATCCACTCTAAATCTGCTGTTCTCCAACTTAAAACCATTGCCTCTCGTCTTATCACTGCGGGCCTTTGTAAACAGACTGTTTACATGAGAAGTTCCTCCTCGTGTTTAGATAGAACTTTTGTACTTGTCTGTGCCTGTTCCCTCTTGTCCTCTCACTGGGCACCACTGATAAAGATTGGCCCCATCCTCCTGACACCCGGTGTTGATCAGTTCC
>VZRU01005253.1:0-16331 GCA_013398155.1 Pedionomus torquatus | reverse complement strand
TTTGTTTTTTTTTTTAATTGTTTTTTGCTCGCTTGCGTGATTTACAGTGACAAAGGTGATGGCGATACAGAAACGAAGGGGCTGAAATGAAAAGGGGTCGCTCTGGAGAAATTCAAGACCGGTGTTTTCTCCTTTGCATTTAAAAAAAAAAAAACCCAGAACAACAAAACAAACACCAAAAAAAAAAAAAAGAAATAATAAACCAACGAAAAATAAAACAAAGAAGTTAGTGGTACTACTGCAACCCTCCTGCTGCTGTCGCCTTTGCTCGGTGACGTCGGGGCATGCTGGCGCACACACACACACACGGGCAGCTCTCAGACACTCGGACTCAGAAAAGCGAGTTTAGAACTGAAGTGAGTCTTCGCAGGAGACTGAGGAGGGGTCGTCCCGGGGCTAGAAGCTTTTCCGCTGGATGGCACGAGCTCCGTCTTCTTCATATTCCTTTTTCGAAACCCACATTTTCTTAAAGGTGTCCAGCGAGGCCAGGATGGAGCCACTGGGGAGAGACAGGCCGTGTTAGGGGTTCCAGGGAAATATTCGGAGAACATTTCTTAAGAAGAGCAACTGAAGGAGCTGGGATTGCTCAGTTTGAGGAAGAGGAGGCTGAGGGGAGACCTCATCCCTCTCTACTTGAAAGGACATTGTAGAGAGGTTGGTGCTGGTCTCTTCTCACAGGGAATTAGCGATAGAACGAGAGGGAATGGCTTCAAGCTGCAAAGGGGTAGGTTTAGGCTGAACATTAGCAAAGAATTCTTCCCAGAAAGAGACCCTGGAATCGGCTGCCCAGGGAGGGGGTTGAGTCCCCATCCCTGAATGTGTTGAAGAGTGGTTGAGACGTGCTCTTGGGGGATATGGTGCAGGGGAGAACTTTGTAGAGTGGGGCTGATGGTTGGACTCGATCCCAAAGGTCTTTTCCAACCTGAATGATTCTATGATTCTATTTGGGGCACACTCGTGGTACCTCTGCAGAGATGAGCTGTTTCTACCACGTGACGCTTCCCTCCCATCAGGAAGGTGCTGAGGCTCCCACTTACTGGACATACAGACTGGTAAGACAAGGAAAATCAACAGGTCCTGCAGGAGCCTTAGGGACAGAAAAGGCTGAGGAGCTGGCAATGTGGACAGAGCCAGGCTCAGTGGCCACCCTGAGCACCACCTGGCTGAGCCGTGAGACCCTCCTGACACGGCACCACAAGGGCCAACAGCGTGAGCACTGCGCCTCCCCGGCCCTCAGCCTTTCTGAGGGCCATGAGAACGCTCAGAGGGCTGGAGCCCCTCTGCTGTGAGGACAGGCTGAGGGAGCTGGGGCTGTTCAGCCTGGAGAAGAGAAGGCTCCGGGGAGACCTTAGAGCAGCCTTCCAGGANCTGCCCAGGGCAGGGGGGTTGGAACTGGATGATCTTGAAGGTCCCTTCCAACTGTAACCACTTATGATTCTATCCCACCGCAAGAGGTGTCCCTGCACAGCACGTACCCGATCCACGTGGAATACAATCTCTCCTGAGGAGCTGATATCTGGGAGAAAGAGAGAATCAGTCAGCACCTCCCCAAGCTCCAGCCAGCTCCTCCTGCCCCACTTCACTGCGGCTGACAATCACAGCTAGGAGCTCTCCCACTCCAAGGACACCCAGCAACACCCCCCCTGCTCACCACCCCAAAACAGCCACAGCGGTCCAGGATCCCGGACAGGGGTTCTGTTGTCAGAGGAACCACCTTCTCTGTGGCAAAAGCAAACATGTTTTCATCACGACAGCAAACACGGTTGGGCTGTTTCTAGAAAGCTGTTTCCAGACTGAAGCAAATGACAGCTGCACTCTCAGCATGGTTGCTTAAGGGCCACAGAACAGCACACACAGCAAGTAATAAATACAAAAGAGACTGCTCCTACCCTTATTTTGACGTCCTTCGGAGCTAGCTTCTTCACTTCGCTCAACAGCCTGTCACCAAAGCCTAAACAAAGAGAGAAAATGTGTAGTCTGAGCCCTTCAGCAAATCCCAAGCTCCATCTCCTAACAGTGCAGACACATCCTGTGCAGTCCTAGTCAAATATCCCACTCCAGATCTCTCAAAGGGGCCAGTGTGGGGAGGCACAGCCAGGAGATAAAGGGATTCTGCCTCCCTCAGGCAGTCCTCAAACACTGGCACAACAGGCTCTGTCCCTCAGCAGCAGCTTGAGACGAGCAAACAAGATTTTTGGCTCAGAATACAGTTGGGCCAGTTCCTTCCTCCTTCCCTGAACATCCCTCCTGTGCCCAGCCCATTTGTACGAGGAACAGGATTTGACTGGGAAGACCAGGACTTATCTGGAGATGTCCACCTGTGAACAGAAGAGCTGAGGGGGGGGGCAGCTGAGCCCTGGGGGGGATGGGGAGAAAGTTTTCTGCACACAGATAGCTGACATTTCCTACAGTACCAGGACTGTTGGACTCTCTCGGGTACCAAAGACCTGAGGAACCTCAGGAGATCCAAGAGCCTTTGCAGTATCCAGTCTCAATTATCCTGAATAAAGGAGCAGAAATGAGCACAACTCTTCAGTCCTGACACAGGCAGAGCGATAGGAGGAAAAAGTTAAAAGCCTCTTCCGGCCCAGGAAGAGATATACAAGGGCAGAGGTGTCTCGCATACCCAGAAGGGTACAACCAGGACCTAGGAAATTAGACAGTAAACCCCCTGGAGAGAGCAGAGTTCCCACAGCCCTCATTCTCACAGGACAAGTTGGGTGATGGAGGTTATCGTCCCAGTTTCACATGAGAAGGAAGGAAGAGATCAGATACATCACAGCCCCACAAAAAAGAGGCGGGAACCTTTGAAAAGCGTGGAGCCTCCAGACAGCACGATGTTGGAGAACAGTGTTCGCCTCAGGTCCATGTCTGATTTTTGAATGGCAAAAACGAGCACCTCGTGGAGTCCTTCACATTCCTCCCCTATCAGGTCCGGCCGGAACAGGAGCTCCGGAGCTCGGAAACGGGCAGGGCCGATCTGCAAGGGATGACAGAGGAGAAGAGAGAGCAGTGTGGCTTTGGTCACTGCCTATGGCTCAGTCCTGTCTTTCCTAGGTGAAACTTGAGAGTAACGAAGTTTCCTGGACACTCCTGCTGCATCACTAGCTCCCAAGAGAACGCCAGCTTGGTCTACTGCTCCTATAAAAGGAACTATTTCCATTTTGCAGATGGAAAAGATGAGGAAACTTTCTCAGGCTCCATACCAGCAGAAAAGGGAGCAGACCCACGCCTGGTGCTGGAGGTAAGACCTGTATTTCCTCTCCTTCAACCATCCTATAGTAGACTCCGTCTTCTGAGGATTATTCCTAACTCTTCAAAGCAATTATTTCTTCCCCTCTAGGCAGGACAAAAGCCACACACAAAAGCACTGCTTAATTTACAGAGACCTGGTATCAAACCACACTCCATTCCTCATCTGCATCAGGATTTGCTAGATCAGAACCTGCACTCAAGCAGCTCAGAGTCGCCACAGTCATGCTGTATCTTCACCCAGGACTTCCAGTACAAGTTGTGAGGTTTATATAATGTTTCCTTTCCCTAAAAATTCGAGTGCCCAGTCAACTGCCTGGGATGAGTTCTAGCCTTTTAAAATTATCCCCCTCCACCACGTTAAATTTCCCAGCACTAGGCAGAAGGCTAGCCTGGAAAAACCCTGTGCTTCACATCAGGAATCCTCCGAGGGTGGTCCTTACAAACCTCAATAGTGCTTCCGTCTGGCAGGTAGTACTGAGCCTTCTCGGTCTCCAGAGTCTCATCCTTCTGGGGGTTTATTGACAGGTAGCAGGCACGCTGCAGAAGAGAGAGTCAGGGAGAGGGAGATGAGAAGGGTAAACCCAAACTCCTCTGAGAAAACACTTTTCTAAAAACAGGAATCCACTTATCTCTCTGAGAGACCAATTTTAACAACGTTTTGTGCTGGGGAAGAGACCTTTTGGGTTCACATCAGGTAAAATACCTACTCATGCTACAGCTCCCACGTGATGATTACAGACATCAAGAATCACCCCCCCTCTAGCTGGTGCTCATCTCGTACTGCTTAGAAGTGACCTCTCTCTAGCACAGACAGGGAACTGTGAGCGCTTCCAACCTGTTACAGGACAAAGTAAAACACACACCCAGAACACCTTTACTGACACTAACCTTGTATGAAGGTGTGCTCGGGTAACTGCAACAGGAGCACGAACAAAGTCCATTATTGCCTTTCAACAGGGTAAGCAATAATTAATAGCTAATGGCAAAAAAATTCTTCACATGATCTAAACTGTTCACTTCTCATTGCCCACCTGTATTTTAAGTTACAGGAAATAAAATACTTTAACTCTTCAAACTGCTCCAGCACCCTGTATTTTTTATTCCATAGTAAGCTTTGCTATTCCAAATTGTTATCAATTGGGGGCCTACAGGAGAGATGGGGAGGGACTCTTTTATCAGGGAATGTAGCAATAGGACAAAGGGTGACAGTTTTAAATTGAGAGAGGGGAGATTTAGATTAGATACTGAAAGGAATTCTTTGCTGTGGGGGTGGTGAGACCCTGGCCCAGGTTGCCCAGAGAAGCTGTGGCTGCCCCATCCCTGGAGGGGTTCAAGGCCAGGCTGGATGGGGCTTGGAGCAACCTGGTGTGGTGGGAGGTGTCCCTGCCCAGGGCAGGGGGGTTGGAACTGAGTGATCCTCAAGATCCCTTCCAACTCTAACCATTCTATGATTCTAAAAAAAGTCTCTAAACGGAATCACTGAAATGTTTAGGTTGGAAACGACTTCTTGAGATCATCTAGTCCAACCCCCTTGCTCGGGCAGGGTCAGCTAGAGCAGGCTGCCCAAACCTTGACTAGTCACGCTGTGGAGTAACCTCCACAGACAAGAGAATCTACAAATCTCTCTGGGCACAACCTGCCACAGTATGTGACCATCCTCAGTGAGCCTACAACCGGAGAACAGTTTGCATTGAAGCAGGCACAAATAAGGGTTCCCCACTTTTAAGGTAATTTCTCCTGTAGGCTTTTCAACATCTCCAAATTTCTTTCCTCATTTTTTGCCCCTTAAAAAAAAAAACAAACCAAAACAACAGTCTCTCCAAGTCAGAGTCCAACAGATCATGAGCAGCTTTTGGGACTGAGAAACTCCCACACCCAGTATCTCAGCTTTGTGCTTGCCACAGAGCATTCAGGCTGCGCACCCAAACTTCTCCCGAGGCAAGAAGCTGCAAACACAGGGAGCCACACTCAACCCCTCGGATTTACAAATCGAGTCACAAATGGTGCCAGCATGAAGAGAAATCTCACCGCAAGGTCCAGGTACATACATCCTAGAAACGTGCAACGCTTTCCCCAGCTAAAATTAATCTTAAAGTCAAGCCAAAGGTGCAGGTGGGAGAGCAAACGTCAGGTTGTTTCCTCTCCCTGACTCCCTGCCAGTGAGGGTGGGCAGTATGCGAAGGACCTGCCTCACTTTCCCCTGCTCCTTGTTTCCTTAAGCGTATAGTCCAGAGAAGAGATTGCACTGGTGCAAGACTCTGCACTTCACAGTCAGCACAAGGCCTTTTAGCAGTTCCACCACCCAAGACACAAAGGGAGCCTTGGCTATTTATGAAAAGTGTATTTCTGAAGAGTACAAGCCTCTTGCTTTATCCCATAAGGTCACTGCGATTGCACTGCGACCACTGCTTGGAACAAACCAGGCTGCTTCTGAAGCACAAGTTCTCCAGCACACCTCCCAGCACTAGATCTTCCAGTCCACACATGCTCAGGATTTTTTTCTCCCATTCAACAACCAACACTTGTAGAACAGAAAGCAGCTACTGGGCTAAAACCTACAACTCTATGAAGTCTCCTGCTCTGGGTAACAGGCAAAAGCCATTCAGCTGTACTGTGACACAGAGCTGCTCCCTCAGCACAGCCACACACAAGAAGCAAACTATTTCCATTATCATCCTTTTCCAGTAGGTTACAGGCTCAAGAATATCTTGTTAACTCTCTCAAGCCCCCAATCAGCCCAGAGTTATCTGTGGCAACCACAGTTTGGGATGGGGACCCATAGAACAGCAGCATCTGCCAGGCATCGGCACACAGAAGTGACAGCCAGCACTGATCCAAAGACTGACCCCAAATACTGAACAGGGACGCGTAGGCAGACCAGAGTCACACACAGCCTTGCTGAAATCAGAGAACAACCTGTTGGGGTGAGCTCGGCGATGCTGCAAAGCTGACGCGAGCTTTCACCAGCTCTGAGTTGTCCCACCTCTGTCCCCCTCTGCCGGCACGTAACAGAAGCCAAGGCAACTGCTTTGCTGGGGATCTCAATCTGCCTTTTCAAACCGCTGCATAGCTCTAAGGTCACTCAACACTGCAGACCCTATAGGGAGGGGAATGGTTTGTAAGTGGAAATGCTGTGAGTGAATTCTTTCACAGAGGGGAGTTGCAGTATCTCACTTGTGATCCCTGCCTGCCATGGATTTTACAGCCCTGTGCCCCAAAGGGTAAGCAAACACTAGGGAAAGGTATCATCAGGCACTGAGAAACCGCAGCACAGATTAAATGCAAAACAGATTGTGTCTTCATCTCCATGTGAACAGCCCCTCAGCGGGGATTAAATGTGACCTTGACAACAGGGATCCCAGAATACAGGACGGCTGAGGCTGCAAGGGACCTCTTGGAGGTCATCTTGTCCAACCCCCTTATTCAAGCAGCTTTACCTAGAACAGGTTAGCCAGGACCATGTCCAGATGGCTTTTGAATATCACCAAGGATGGGGATTCAACAACTCTCTGGACAACCTGTACCAGTGCTTGGTCACCCTCACAGTAAAAAAGTTTATGTTCAGACAGAACTTCTGGTGCTTCACTTTGTGCTTCTTGTCCTGTCACTGGACATCACTGAAATGAGCTCGGCTCTGTTTCCTTTGCACCCTCCCTTCAGACACACTGAGATCCTCCCCAACCTTCTCTTTTTGTGGCTCAACAGCACCAGCTCTCTCAGCCTTTCCTCATACAAGAGATGCTCCAGTCCTTTAATAATCTTAGCGGCCCTCGTCTCCCCCAGGTAGATAAAAGAATGAGGTGCAGAGCAGTGAGGCTGGCACTTCCCTCTAGATTTCACAACTCATGACTTCCCTCAAGCAGAATTCCCTTCCTCAATAAACAGATGGTACATCACCTCCTTGATGGTCTTGACAATCTCAAACTCAGAGGTTGTGTGGAAGTCATAGCCTTCCTTCCGGAGATAGAGGCGCAGGAAGCGCGAGACATCGCGGCCGGCGATGTCAATCCGCATGATGGAGTGAGGCATGGCGAAGCCTTCGTAGATGGGAACCGCATGGGTAACGCCATCCCCGGAGTCCAGCACCACTCCTGTGGTCCTCCCAGTCGCGTAGCTAGAGCGGAGGGGAAAACAACCCAGTCAGAACAAGTCATTCAAAGTGACCCCAGGCAGGCAGCACATCCAAGCTCAACTCAGGAGCAGAGATTTCAGGTGAAAGGGGGCTAAAAAAACCACCAGTAACCTAGTTCTCATCATAGTTCAGCAAATTACTGTAAACTCTTTATTATAATAATTAAAACTGAGTTTCAGTTTTCGCTTGAAAAGGGGATAGTATCCTGGGTGGAGTGACACAGGAGTAACTTTTCTTCTAAAAAACTGCACTTTTAGAAGATTCTGCTGTCTGAATTCACCGAAATATTTACTTCAAAGCCAGCCAGGCTCTGTGGGATTCAAGGTCTTAGTGTTTCGAGCCTTGCCATGTGCAGGGATGAGGAGGAGCAAGGCCTGGGCATTTGACCCAAGCTGGCCAACAGGGTTATTTCATATCATGAACATCATGTTCAATATAAAACTAGAAAAGTTTGCTGCGTAGTGGGTTCTCCCTTGATGGCAGCGGATCCAGACAACTCCTTGTCCTGGCCCTGGACCCCTGAGCCCTTCCCTTCCTCCCGAAGCCGTTGCACTCCCAGTGTCCCAGCTGTCCCCTGCTGGGAGGGCACAGCTTCTTGCTGACAGAATTGGCTGAGTACGATTCTTGTATCAATACCAGGATTAATACTGGTTCTTTAGTATTATCATTAATTTTATTCTTATTCTATTAAATCTGTTGATATTTCAACCCTCGTGTTTCTCTGTGTTCTCTGATTCCCCTTCCCAGGTGTGTGTGGGGTCATTGGGTGATAGAATAATTGCCCAAACGACAATGAATTGTTACAGGTTTTCTCAAACCGTGACAGTCAGACAGCAGCGTCTCACAAGCGCACATCAAAGACAACAGACACTTACAGGCTAAGCACAGCTTGCATGGAGATGAACAGCGCTGGCACGTTGAAGGTCTCAAAAAACACCTCAGCAGCACGCTCTCTGTTCTTGCGTGGGTTTAGGGGTGCTTCTGTCAGCAGCACAGGATGCTGGTAAAGAAAAGAAGGAACAGCATTGCAGTAACCAGGATAGGGCTAGACAAGTTCTGAAAATTTCTGCTATTTCTTCATTTTAGGTGCAAGAGAACAGGTAGATGGGGGTAGTTCCAGCTACTGAGCTGTACTAGACTGTGAATAACCTCTATTAAGCTACAAGACCTGCAGGATTCTGGTCCAGTTACAAAAAAAAAGTGTCAGAAATCTATTCTGTGAGCTACCCTGTCCCGTGAAGATGACCAAGACCACCCTCAGTGCCCCAGATCAGCCACATTAGCCAAAATGAGTAAGAGTGAAGGCATATGGTCTTAATACAAGTAGGCAAAATATTCCTACTTCACTTATACAACCTACTGCTCTCAAGTAATTTAATAACATTTTGGTCAACTCCTTCCAGACCACAGGATTGTGGTTTTCTCCTTCCTCACTTCCAATGGTGTCTCTACTGAGTGGATACGCCCGATGTGCAGGCAGAACAGGAAAAGTTAGAAGCCCTTGCCCTGGAGCAGAATCTTTAGAGAGAGCGTGAATAACCAAATCTGAAAGTCAGATTTTCAGAGCAGAAAATTCAGGCCAGGCCATTAGATCTGGGGAGGAATTCTGCTTGGACACTTCTTGTCCAATGTCTCCTGAGAGGTCTTAAGAGGCTAATTTAACAACAGACATACATTTAGAAAGAAACGTGGATGAAACGTCCCAAATCTTTTCTGGAGTTCCAAGGCTCCCGGTGTTATACACACACTGACTGAGTTCCATCCTGAGGTATCTTACCTCCTCTGAGAACGTCTGAAGCTGGTCTTTTGAATACACATACTGCCAAATGCGCTCCATGTCGTTCCAGTCCTTCACTATGCCATGCTCCATCGGGTATCGGATCGAAAGGAGACCTCTGTGCTCCTGAGCAAGCAGAAAGGACAACAGAAAGCACCTGTCAGACTCAAACAATCACATTTCTGAGCATCATGACTACAACTTAACGTCAGACATACTTTTTGATTCCACTAGAAGACAACTTATCTCTAGCATATAGGGGAAAAAAAATGAACATTGATCACAAACTTCTCTCCCAGGGAAGTATTTGTGAAATTAAACAAGGCCTTTTTCTACCAAGTAGGAAAGTCTGGCATTTGCAGAGCACATTCCACCCTAACACTTTTCAAGCCAACATACAGACACCTATCAAATGGTATCTTTGTTCTACCAGCTCAGTCATGATATGACACAGAACAGGGTGGTGTTGGGCAATGCAGTTTGGAGGAGGGCTCACGAGAAATGTGAGACCGTACAGCTACATGCTGACCAAAGCAGGACTGTGGAAAGCAAGCTTCTTGCCCACACCAGGGAGATAAAAGACAACCAAGTAGGGTCCATTTCTAAAGATCCCAGTCAAAAAGATGGGGATGTAACCATACAGGCCTAGAAGTAGCCTAGGAAACAAAAACAAAAGGAGAGATATAAAAAGACTTGGGGGAAAACGTCTGTGGTCAGCAGGTTGGCACAAGAACTTCAGGAAGCTTCCCCACCCCGACTTGGACACACTTAAAAGTGACAACCTGTTCTGCTCTTCAGATCTATAAGCAGATACCAAGGAACCAGAGCCCTTTTAAGCACAACTGCTCCATCCCTCCTCACAGCAGCACACGGAGAAGTGCAGAATACGGATTTTCTTACCTCTGCTTTTGGACCAATGAAAATGTCCCCTTCTAAAGCACCAGCCATAACACGAACATGCTTTGGTCTGCCCACACTGGAACAGAAACAAGAGTGTAAACGCTTCCAGAGAGAGAGAGCAAGCACAGATGCACCCAAGGATTAACTATTTTGTATTCTTTCTGTCCTAACCAGTACTTTCTTTAGAGTCTGGGGGCACTACCAGGTGCAGATAGACCCAGGTTTGCCCCTGAGCTAATCTCAGAATCAGAGGTGAAGGGAACAGACTGCAGACAGTCCTGAACTGGCAGGACACAAACCAGCTGAGTCTGGCCACGCTTTTCCCTGATGATTCAGGACTTATTTGTTCCAACAGTGCTTGAGGAGAACATGGCTAGACTGAGCTGACAGATCCACACGGTGTTGCATGACCTCAGGCAGGCTTCTTAGTTTAGACATACACAGTCCCATACCCCACCTCAGTGTACAGATCACATTGCTCACAACACAAATATACTCATTAAAAACCCACCCAACCGAAAATGAGAGGCAGTGACTATTCAGAGTTCCTGATCCAGCAGTCCTCCTGCTAGTAAAAATCTCAGAAGGCTTCCAAAGAAGTCTGGCGGGAATCAAAACATCAGGCCACACACCAAAAAAATACAGAGGTCTTCACACCTCTTGTCCCCATTTTATCTCTTTCCCTGTTCTCTTTCTTGCTGTTTCAAGACTAAAGGATGCTACAGCTCTGGTTGGGTGTTGAGCCTGTCAAAGTGATGTAATCTCTTATGTTGAATCCCCCCAGAAAATCTCAAAGTGCTTAACAGCAGAGATCCCCTCTCCCTGATGCTTCCATGCAGCAGGCTGAAAAAGAATAACTCATTTCTCCAGTTACAAAATTAGACCATTCTTCCCCTCGACATATCAAAGAATTGGTACGTGATGATAAGCACTTACCAAAACCAGCCAAATACTTACTAGTTTGGAAAGCAGTATTTCGGTATTTGATCGCCTGCAAAACCTGCTTTAATCACACCCGAGCCCTGCGGAACCAACAGATAAATGCATGAGCTTATCATTCACCCAGTCACCTTTGTAAGTTTTAAGGTACATCAGCATCGCCAGACCCTTCCCTTTTTTTACTAGGAATAAAGCTCTCCAGGCACTGATTCTCCAGGCCGGGCTGGGGATCGGAAGACGCCAGCTTGGCCACCAGAGGGGAGTAAGTGGCACCTTCGCTGGCAGCGACACATGGCATAAACACCCAGGAGCCTCCTGGTACCGCTCCACAAACACACCCAAATGCCACTCTGTACAGACAAGCATTTTTCTACCCCAGGAGGCCAAATCCAAGCCCTGCAAGTCTTCTATTGATAATAAAAACTCTCCAGGTGGAGGAGAGCAGCCCAGAAAGCCAAGTGAGACCAACCGAGCCCTAGCAGCTTCAGGGGCTGCTACTGAAACGGGGGGGAGATGAAGGCTGTAGGCCTCTCAGGAGAAGTGCATTTGGAAAGTATGGTGGGAGGGCGGATAAAGTCAGAGAAGGGAGTAGGAAAGGACAGTGTGAAACAGGCTGGAGTGGAGACTAGGGAGAAGATCGGGTGGTGGATAAACTGGCTAACACTAAGGAAGAAGGTCACAGAAATGTGGTCAGAGAAGACACTGGAAATGAACCCAGGGGGGTCCGGACAGAACAAAGGTTGCAGTCAGACTGCAAGGAGAAGGGCTGGAGGCAGGAAGGGTGGCTGACAGGGACAGGGCTTGTTTAGAAGGGACGAGGCAGAAGAGATGAGGTACGGCAGTCAGAAAGGCACGAAGCCAAAAGGCCTTCTGCATCATTCAAAGCAGCACAAGGAGCAAACACAGAGCGGGTAAAAGCAGCCGGAGGAGGGAGGTCCTGGCAGGGAATCAGCGCTGGGCATCTGGCCCCACACCTCCCCTCCCCATCCCTATCACCCTGGGAACCCCATCATCGCCTCGGCTCTGTGCTGACTCCTTCCCTTCCGCCATTTCCTCTCCCTGCACAAGGCAATGACGTCCTGAAACAATGAGCAGCATGCAAGAGCACCCAAATTTTCCTAAGGGGTGGATTTACATAGGATCTCGTTAGATAAACTGTTTCACTGGTAGTCCCAGACTACCATGGGAGCAAGCTCTTCTCCAGAAAGCGGAGCAGTTCCGCTTTATCCCACACCAGGAGCAAAGGATGCAAGTTTGCACTGAAATCCGTGATGTGCCTATTCACTCTGAAGGGCTCTGCAGCAGGACTGCTCTGCTTTTCAGGCCAAAACCATGTTTTGGATGCCCCACAGGACTTTAAAATGAGTAGCAACATGATTCTCCCCTGTTTTCCCCTTGTCCCACGTCCGCGTGGGTCAGCATCACTGCTTTCACTTGGAAGCTGAGGACGAATGAGCTGCTCAGGGCTCTGCCAGACAAGCTCTGGCCGCATTGGTTTCTGATGGAGTCATCCCAGCTGCCTGCCCTGCTCTTGCCAGAGGTTACCAGCCAGAGCAGGCTCAGCAGAAAGGAATGCGGGGCGGCCCCGGCCTCTCCAGTTCACAGTCCGGCGCCTTATTCCCAGGCTACTTCCAGTAGCAGAAGGGAGCCTACAGGAGAGATGGGGAGGGACTCTTTGTCAGAAGTGTAGCGATAGGAAGGGGGGGTCATGGTTTTAAACTGAATGAGGGGAGATTTAGATTAAATGCTAGAAAGAAATTCTTTGCTGTGAGGGTGATGAGACCCTGGAAGAGGTTGCCCAGAGAAGTTGTGGCTGCCCCATCCCTGGAGGGGTTCAAGGCCAGGCTGGATGGGGCTTGGAGCAACATCGTCTGATGGGAAGTGTCCCTGCCCACAGCAGTGGGTTGGATGATCTTGAAGGTCCCTTCCAACTCTAACCTTTCTATGATTCTACTCTCTCTCATCAGCAGTTTCAGCCGAGGTGCCAGGCTTTGCAGAGTGTGTGCGCTCTCCCACCAGGATCCGGGCACTCCTGCCTTAAAACTGCCAGCCAGATTTGCCAGGATGCATCTGAAAGAGATGAGCATCACAAACACTCTGCAAACCGGACCTAGCTATTTATAAAAAGATAGATTGCTCAAAGCCTTGTCTCCTGACAAGTGCCTGCAGCCAGAGTGCCTCATGGCACACACCCAAGCTGGAAGCTGGGCCGGACTGACTGCTCCCTCTGGGCAGGAGGGACTTGGCTCCAGCTGCATCCCAAAGTCTGCACTAACAGGGACTGGTGTGACAACGTGCCCCGTGAAGCACTAAAAAGACTTCCCTTAGACTCTTTCCTGGCTATTCACTTCCAAGTGAGGCAAGGAATAAAACAAAAATACTATTTCGTTTTTCTTTATTGTAGCTTATAAAAAACTTTACACCTGGAAAATAATACCATCCTTTTTCAAGCCTTGCAGAAAAAAAAAAGTTGAATCTAATGCAGTAACATAACCCCATCGGGATATTGTGCCTATTGAATATTTCATTCAAGGTAACGACTGCTCTTGCTGCCAGCACAGTCCGCTGCTGGGAAGTGGTTTTCAGGAAAAATGACGATGCTCCTATTTTAACACAGAGATTAAAACTTCCTTATACCAGGCCAAAAATGACCCAGCATGTCCTGGTGAGATTCCCAGCACGTTATGCATTTTAAAATTTACAAGTTGAAGCTCACAGTTAACTGAATGTGTTGATAGTTCAGAAATCCTCGCTGGAGTCAAAGACAAAATGACTGTTTTGAATGTCCTGGCAGGATGGGGCTTCAACACAGTTGTGCTTGCGAGCGCCTGGGAATGCCGCGACCACAGCTGTTTGCCGCCCCCACACCACCCAGACCCAACAACTCTTTTTGACCTATTCCATTTTTCTTAAAAGCATTTTACTTCTTTGAAGACGTGTGTGCACTGAGTAAATCTACAAATTACAGCCCGGTTTGAGATTCCAATACAACGAAAGAAAAAGGGTTCAAGTTTTGAAATAACCTTGGCCGAGTCAGGAGGTTTAATGTAAAGACCTGGTTTTTTTCACCATTACTTCAGATAAGCAAAACCACCGGCATCCTCCTTTCTGCTACAGTCTTTGATTTATTAAAACTTCCAAGAATTTCAAAACAAACATCCCATCTCTCCACCTGTAACTATCCTGGCTGGGCTTTCATCCCATTTCGTTTGGAGTTTTTTTGTTTGGATTTTTTTTTAATCTGAGCAACAGAATAAAAGAAGAAAGAAAAACTCCACATTGAGGTCAAGGAACATAAACACAAGGAAAATTCTCCTGAGTACCCTGAAGTAACTGAACTTTTCTGCTAGTTCTGTAGCTGGTCAGTCACTGATCCATTCATCTTGATGCATTTAGGACTCAAATTTAAATGGAAATCACCACGTGAGTCAATCATCTGCCACGTAGCACTTTTTATGAGAGTGCAAGTTTCATATTGTTGTTGAACTGTTTTTTATTAGATATACATTTTATAAGCTCAAGAACAAACCAAAGCCACAACAGCCTTTACTTAAGCTCAGCTGTTTAAAACGTAAGACTACAAAGCCAAATCTTATTCTCTTTTATATAAATATAGATGATTCTGTGGAGGTAAAGGAATTTGCACTTGCTTAGGCCACAGCTGACCCACGCTGTCTATTTACACGTGCATTACATTCATCAGGTTCCCAGACCATTTACCTCAGAGCAAGCTTGTTGGAGAGCAAGACGGGAACAC
Source organism: Pedionomus torquatus (assembly GCA_013398155.1). Classification (NCBI taxonomy): domain Eukaryota; kingdom Metazoa; phylum Chordata; class Aves; order Charadriiformes; family Pedionomidae; genus Pedionomus; species Pedionomus torquatus. The sequence goes on along the minus strand of VZRU01005253.1, from coordinate 1,571 downwards.
AACTCTTCAAGATGACCTACTGGACAAGAAGGGTATAAAGACTGTGCTGAGGTACAGCTCCAGCATCTCACTGGATATCACAAAACTCTCCCTGCTGAAAACACGCAGCACTGTTTGGGAAGAGAAAAAAAACTCCTTGTTGAGCTTTTAGTTACCTACCATAACGTCCTTTTGGAACACAACAAGAAATTACAGCAGGGAGATCTGGTTTGTTCACCAGCTCAGTACCTCAGTTCCCTCTCCCATCCACACACATACATGAGAGGGGATAACATCCCGCCTTGAAAATGCGACAACAGCTCTCTGAGGAGCAGCAGAAAGGAGGCAGCAGGGACAGGGATACCTGCTCCGTGCAGCTCTGCTTCCCATCCTGCCTGAACTCAGAATCCGAGTACCAAAAATGCAGTGTCACCACAAGGCTCCTCGGCTGACAGTCTGCCAGCCTTAAGGGCAGATGTCACAACAACTGCTTCATTCTGCTTCTTGTACAGGGAGGGAACTCATTAATCAGAGGGGCAAAAAGAATTAGCTTTTATAAAACCAGCTGATAAAACGAGAAAAGAAACAGTCAGTTGCTGACACACGAGCCTTTTTTCAGGTCTGAAGCAGGGGCAGTGATGATTGCACTAAATAACAGAAGGACAGGCTGAAATTAGATATAAACTGCTACTCCAGCCCAACAAACTCATCCTCACAGGACCAGAGGGCCTGGAAATAACTGTAATGGCTAGCTAATCGCTCAACACCATAGCAAGGTCAGTGCTACTCCAGTCATTTCTAAGAATTTATCCTTTCATGTCTCCGACAGAGAAGATAACATGTTTTTCTCCACACAGTCAATCCCACTGCTTAGAATCTCCTCTTTCGTTAGCGATTTTCCTTCAACATCTAACCTAAATCTAAGAAACAAAATCTAAGAAACAAAACCACTACTGTATCACAGAGCTCAAGTCATAGAGAGCAAATTTGGATCGATACTAAAGAAGTCAGAAGAATAATTAGCTTGATCTGAGAAGACCTGCAATAATCCAGTTTATGGGGAAAAAAGAAAGCAACAGACTGAGAAGCGCCAGGCTTACAGGTCCGCATGTCACACAGCAAAAAGATTCAGCAGAAACGAAGATGGAGAAAGAAGGGAGCACAACAAACAAACCAACCCCCTGAAACAACAAAACCTGAACGCCTAGCAGTAGAGGTCAGGAGGGAGGAGCATCAATCCATGACTCACTACACTGAAGGAGGCTCCCTGCAAGATACGCCCTCCCACCTCTTCCTGGAGGGTCCTTTCTCTCGGGAAGGCAGCGTGGATGGGACTAAGCAGAACTGGACCCAGAAGTATCTCTGCGAGGCACCCTGACCGCTCTCCGTTTCCAGGCTGAGCCATCGGGGGGGTGGTCCGCTTGGAGCCGAGGAGCGGCCCCATCAGCCGCCATCCGCCGCACCACACCCCGCTGATGCAACCCGTGCTGGGAGCGGCTCCTTCGCAGGAGCTCTGCCTCCCGCGGGCTGCGGCCGGGGAGCCCACGGGGGAGCCCACGGGGGAACCCAGGGGGGAACCCACGCTGGAACCC
>VZRU01005252.1:20692-30743 GCA_013398155.1 Pedionomus torquatus | reverse complement strand
CCTCCAGCTCCCCCCGTCATTGGGAATAAAATTCTTGTTTATTTTGCTTCGCTTTCCGATGCCGGCTTAGACGCGCTCTTAAGCTTTTCCCCGCACTAAACCCCTTAATCTCCTCTTCAATATGTTGCTCCCACCAGAGCTGGATTTATTGTGTTTTCTTCCCTTTTTTTCCCCCTCCGCGGGGTTTCGGGGGCGCTTTGGGGCCAGAGGGAAGCTCCTGCGGGGACACTCGAGGGACCAGCCACAATTTCGGGTGCCCCTTGTCCAGAGAAGGGGCTGAATCACGCCAGTGCCTGCCTGATTTTATCTGCTATCCAAGGCGATTCCTACTTTTCACCCCTTTGCTTTGCAAAGCAGGCTGTTGGGAGGAGGAGGGAGGGAGGAAGGCAGGCTCCAGCGGGACAATCCAGTTGGGCTCGGTGATGGTGACGCAGTGGTGGCCAGACCAAGCTGTCCCCATGCCTGTAGCCAGCGGAGCTGCTGGGGGCATGGCTGGGACCTGACACCCAGGGGTGGGATTTTTATTCCTCTTTCAAGCACTTTTCCATCATCACCTGCCGCGCTGGAGCCCTTCACTTCACTTCACCCCCTTGTCTTTAGGTGTGGTTTTTGGGGTGCACGTCTTTCAGTGTATTTTGAGGTGCAATATTTAGCTGTATTTTGGGGGATGCCTATGGGGATGTAGATCTTTGAGCTCCTCAAGTTACTCTTTCCCCCTCCCTGCCGCAGCTGTGGGTGCTGCAGCTCTGCCACCCACCGCACTCTTGTTTAATGCTGGGGCTGGACGAGGCGAGTCCCCTGTGTCCCCTTCCTGCCCCGTGACATCCCAGGATTTCACCTTTATTAGTATGGAGGAAAACATTAACACCTGCCTAATTAATAACACTGCCTGGCTCTTGCGTAGCTCTTGCACAGCCAGCACTGGGCTTAATTAGCAGCTGGAGGAACTTTTTAAAGATTTTTTTCACCCTTTACCCCCCCAGTTACAGTGTTTTGGCCCTAATTTAGGGCCAATCCTCCTGATATCACACCATTTTCCCCCATCAGGTGCTTTTCCCGCAGCCTTGCCCGGCACGGTGTCCCCATCTCTCGCCAAAGCCCAAGTGCCACATGGCAACGCTTGAATTGATTCAATCTCCATTTTCTTCCCCCCAAACCACCACCACACTGCCCCATTCCCGAGGAGGAGGGGGTGGGGGGTGTTGCTGTGGGGGGAGCACAGCAGCTCCTCTCTCCCGTCCTTCCCCGCGCTGTGGCTGTGTCGGGGCTGGGCAAGAGGCTTTGCCTTGTATAATCCTATAGGGTTTCCAGCCCTCCTGCTCGCTTGTTTTGCAAGCGGCGTGGCGAGGAGCGTGCGGTGGCTCGGCAGCCTTTCCAACTTGTCCTAGTGACCTAGATCTGTCATTGGAAAAAATCAGAGAGGGCGGAGGAGGAGCTTCCCTGCCCGTTTCGGCAGCGTGTATACGCTGGCGAGGGTGGCCGGTGCCCGTGGGCCCTCCCGCGCGATGGCTGCACCCCGACCCAGCTACGTGGGACGCAGATGGTGATGGACAGTTGTGCCCTTCACTGCCTAAAATTAAGGTTGGAGGAGAAAGAAGACTACCAGCAGCATGGGTTCCTGGAGGATTTGGCCAGGATTTGGGGTCCTTGACCCCCATAACCTCAGGGAGCAGCAGCACCCAGAGGGGGAAAGCGCGGTGGTGGGGAGGTGTTGGTCCCTTGGGTTAAACCCACAGCCCAGCCAGGGCCGTGCTGGTGCTGTCCCCTGCCCATCCCTGCTCCCTGCCACGTTCAACTTTGAACCCCACAGCAGATATTTAAAGAGCTGCTAATGTCTAAATCGCACCTGGTTTATTGGATGTGCAGANCTCCTTCCCATTTATCTCTGGGGCTGGAGGGGTTCTTTCACCCCAGCTCCATTTGTCCCCACCCCGGGACTGGTGGCAGGTCCCCCTTCCCACTGCCCCACCTCTGCCACCCTCCTGTGCCAGCCAAAGTGCAAAGGGCTGCGTCCTGCGCTGGCGGGGCTGGCCTTGGCACGGTGCCGCGTGGCACGGGAGCCAGTGAACCAGCACAGCCGGGGCAGGGGCCGGGTGAGCGCGGGGGAGCCTCACTGCCTGCCCACCCATCGCTGCTCGCTGTGGTTTCCAAGTCAGGGACACGCTGCTCCATGGGGACAGGGCAAAAATGGCACCTCACCAGGGACCAGGGCGGCTGCAAAGTCACCGGCCATGTAGCTACCAGCAAAAGTGGCCGGGTGGCCACCATGGGGCAGGAGGAGAGTGGTTGAGCCCCATTCTGGCTCAGGGTTTCCAGGAAATCTCTGCTCATCCGTTACAAAACTGGTTCCCCCGTCCAGCATCGCAGCCCGGTGCGGAGCCAGAGTCGTGTCATTTAAATTCTCCTTGTCAAGCCGATGGGTTGCCCCCATGGCCCTGGTGCTGCTGGTGCCCCTGTGGCCCAGAGTCGGTGCTTTGCACATCACGCTGGGTCCGTGCCAGCCACATGCTGCAAACCATCCCCAGCCCCTTGGGGTTCCCTGGGAGGTGCAGGGATGGGGATGGGATTGGCTGCTGGTGACAGCCAAAATGCCTGGGTGACCCTGGGGCGCTGCAGCGTGGGAGCCCGTTTAAGAGCAAAACCAACAGCAGATGTAAAGGGTTAATTATCCCCTTTATTTACGTATTTATTCCTCCTCAGCCAACCCTGCCCCGTGGCCGCCTTCCCAAAATATAACAGCCACTGATGGCTGTGGTGGCCTCCGGAGACTGGCATAGCTGGGACCATTGCCAGGACCTGGGATGGGAGGTTGCCACAGGAATGAGGGAGCAGAGCTGAGTTTTGGGGCAGGGATGGGGAGGTGGATGGCACTGTGGGACCCTGCTTGTCCCTGTGCACCCTCCTCCCCCTGCTCTGGGTGCACCGGGGGGATGCTGAGCCAGAGGAGAGAGGATGATGGTGGCAGAGCATCAGAGGCGGTGGCAGGGCATCAGAGCATCCCCGAGCCCTGGCTGGGGCAGGGGAGGTGAAGGAGGGCTGCGGGGCTGCTGTTAATTACCGGAGGTGCCCGTCCTGCGGCATCGATCGCAGCAGCGGGATGGGGCACAGACCTGCTTTCCCAGCAGGTTTGCTGGGTAGCCAGGGCACCGGGGAAGCCGCCAGCCCCGGCTCTCTCCCTGGTGGCTGAGGGGGTGTTTGGGGATATTTGGGGCATGGCCACAGGGGCATGAAGCCACTTCTGAAACCCCTGGAGCTGGGCTGCTCCCCCCGCCCGAGCAAAATGCACCCAGGCCCTGGGGGTGCGTTTGCTCCTGGGGCCTCATGTAGCCCACCCAGGGAAGGGGGTGGCCAAATCCTGACCCCAGCCCCATGGGTGAAGGGTGTGCAGGCTCACCCCGGGGTGGGGGGGCTGCACCAAGGGCTTTGCAGGGACCTGCCAGTTCTCCCCCCAAACACCTCCTGTCCCTCTAGGGAACTGCCAGTGCCCCCCCAAACACCCCTGTCCCCTCAGGAGTCCTCACCCCTCGGACAGGGACACCCAGCCCCACCGAGCCAGCTTGGAGGGGGCGGCTCCTCCAGCTGAGGGGCTGCGGCGTGTCCCGAAGCTCAGTGGGGTGCTGGGGGTTCTGGGTGCTTGCCCCCTCCCCCAACGGTGGGAACATATGGCTGAGGGGAGGGATGATGGGGGCGAGGAGGAGGATGGAGCCACCTGTGGCCCCTGGGCCGGGGAGGGAGGACGCAGACTCCCGTGGCTGGATCTGGTGGAGTCTGCCTTGTTTTGGGCCGCAGGAGGGATGCCTGCCCTCGGGGTGATGGAGAGGAGGCTGTGCTGGCGCAGGAGGAAGGCTGGGCCGTGCTCCAGGGAGAGTGGCTCCGGCCCTGCCAGAACCACCGGAGCCGCCTGCCTGGGTCAGAATTGCTGCTGGGCTAGAGGGGACAGGCACAAAATACCTGTTTCCTGGGGATGCACCTGTGTCTCCTAAGAGGAGCTGCTGCTCAGGGCAGCAAACGGGCGTCCCCAGGGCTGGCTCAAGGTATAACCCCAAAATGCCCCAAATACCCCCAAATGCCCCCGCGGGAGGTGCGGGCACAGCTGTGGCTCCACCCCGGTGCGGCGGCAGCGGCGTTACACAAGCACGGGGCCACGGGCAGAAAGTGTGTCAGTGGGACAGGATGGCTGCGGCCACCGGGGCACGCACAGCCACCGCACCGGGGCAGCCACCGCACCGGGGCAGCCACCGCACCGGGGGCAGCCACCGCACCGGGGCAGCCACCGCTGGCACGGCCGGGCCCCGTGGCTGGACGGTGCCACCGTGCCGCTTACATAAAGGCCAGCCGGTGGCAACGGGCCGGGAGTTGGGCAAGAAGTATTTACAGTGGGAGGAGAACAAATACCACAGCCGGGACATTTTAATTGCCGGCTGGAGATTATTATTTAATTTTTAACCCCTTTGTTGTTTTTCCTTTTTTTCTGCCCCCTATTTTGGTCCTGCTGGGCCCAGGAGGGGGTTTCGTTGTCCATCCCTCCCCCCCCATGGCGTGTAAATAACTCCTCTTTTGCACAGCTTGGCCAGTGCTCACGGGGATGTACTAGGAGGAGCCCAGCATCCTGCTGGGGAAACTGAGGCACGGCAGGGGGGTGTGGGGGTCTGATGTGATGTTCCGCCTGACGAAGGTGGGGTTTGGGGGATGCGGGGTGCTTCTGTGGCCGCCCTCCCAGCACCCGTGTCCCTCCCTGTTCCACTGGGTTTGCCCCAGGGGGTGTCTGTTCCAAGGGGAGATGTGGCCTCACACAAGGGGGTGCTGAGGGAGCTGGCACCGTGATTCAGCCGGCATTTATGAACAGAACGGCAATTAAATGCTGTCCTGGGCTGTAATTGCCATCGCGCTGGGGTTATGGCCGTATCTCCATGCCAGTTATTTGGGGCGAACGCCTTATGAGCGGGTCAGGTACTGGTGGCAGGCACAACCATGTAATTAGCAAGGAGGCTAATTAGAGCCCCAAGAGGCTGTGGATGAGCGGTCAGGCCTTCTCCTGAGGAAGAGGAGAAGGAGCCATGAGAGTATGGTCCCCAGTGTCCCCTTGGCCCTGCCCACACCAGCTGTGGGGTCTCTGGGGGGGCTCACCCCTGCCTGGGCCCCGGGGCGCGGGGGGCAGGATTTGGCCACTGGCACCACACGAAGCCATGGCCGTGGCTGGGAGCCGGGGAATGGCCCCCGTGGGGGCACCATCAGGCTCTGCCTGGTGGCTGCCAGCAGGTGCCCTCTGCCAGGCTGTTTGCCGGGCGCACGGCGCGGGTAATTGTGGGGCACCGGGAGTATCGGCCGCGGGCGTGAGGGCGCGGTGCGATGGCAATGCATCACCCGGCGGCTGCAATTAACGTTGCATAATGACCTGACGCAGCTTCCTGCCGGGGGTGGCACCACCTCCCCGTGCCCCCCGTGGTGCCCCACCACCCCTATCCCCTCCCCAAGACGGGCATCGGGGCAGGGAGGGGAGCCGGCGGTTTGCAGGGTCACCCTCCTCTGGCAGCACGGGTGAAGGTGCTGGGGAGTTGGGGGGTGTCTCTAATCGGAGCCAGCAGGTGAGATGGGGGTGGCCGCATGTCACCCTGCCTGTGCTTCTGTCCCCCTGCAAAGGGGTGACTCTGGGGCTGCAATGCCACTGTGTCTGGGGGGGCTGGGACTGGTGTGGCTGTGAGGATGCCCTGGCCATCCCTGCCTGCTCCCTGCCCGTGCTGTGTGTGTGTGGGGGTGTATCGTGCTGTCTCAGGCCCAAAACTACAGCAGAGGCTTTAGGGAGAGGCGGGGGGGGGATGTGACCCCTTTGGGTTGAGGGGGGACAACCTACAGCCCTGGGAGAAGCCTGGCTTGGCAGCCTTGGGAAGAAAGGATGAACCTCCAAATCCCACTGTGCATTTGGGGCAGGAGGGAGTCAATGGGTGGGGGAGGGATCCATCCTTCTGCCTGCACCCAGATGTGGGGTGAGTCCTGCCCCGTATGGCTGGGGCCACATCTGCCCCGGGGTGGGGGGCACCGACAGGATCCCTGGGGGAGCGACGGCAGCCCCGGCAGGAGGAGTGGTGGCATCTCTGGGGGACGGGTGGCAGCCCAGCAGCCCCCCTGCAGGAGGAGGTCCACACTGACCCAGCCTCCCCAATGCAGAGAGGGACCCTGGGGCATCACCAGGTGTTGGGGTGCAGGTGACCCTGGGCAAGTGCCAGGATTGTCACCCACAGAGGTGGCCCTGGCCAGGCAGGAACGCACAAAAAGTCCCTTGACCAGAACCGTTTGCTCCCAGGGGAGGAGAGAGACAGAAGGGAATTACTTGAGCTGGGGATTTGCACAGGCCCAGAAGATTTGAAATAACCATAATCTGGCCGCGGGGGTTATTTTGGCGCGGCGGCGGCTGCCCAGCACCCTCACGAGCAGCGCCAGGCTGAGCCCGGCCGGGGGGCTGGAGCGGGGATTAGAGGGTGCAGAGATGCCGGGAGGCACGTACGAGTCCCGGGGGTGCCCTGCGTGCGCGGGGTGGGCAGAGCCCGCCCAGATCTGGGGCAGCTGGAAAATGAGGAGGACGAAGCCTATTAGCAGCTCAGTGCCAGCGAAGCAGAAGTGGGGAGGGAAGCGGATTTACAGGGGGAAGGGGGCCAGGACCTTGAGCCAGCGGTGGCTATATCCGTTCTGGGATATAGCTGCTGGGGTGGGTCGGGGGGCCTCCAGACCCTCCGCTTGGGCTGGCGGGAGAGTGCAGGGACGGGGCTGGTCTCTGTGCCAAGGATGTTGCTGCCTGTGGTGCCCCTGCAGCATGGATGCACCAGCTGAAAAATAAGAGGGATGCTTCCACAATGGGGTCCAGGTGCACAAGTGAGCTGCACCCTCCTGGCTGAAAGGGCTTTTCTACCCATCTCTGTGTGCTGGAGAGGATGGGGGAGTGGATGGGGGTACCCCACGCCTTGCCTGGGACTTTTTGTTGTCACCTTTCTGAGCAGAAGCATCCCTGTGGGGGAAGGGCTGGGCCAGATCTCGTGCCTCAGTTTCCTCAGCCACCAGGCAGGACTGTGGCTGTCACGGAGGGAGGGAATCTCCCTCACTGGGTTCAGTGATGCCCCTCACTAACCATCGCAGTTCCCCCCTTTTTTCCTCTTCACCACAGCCCAAATTGAAGTGATCCCGTGCAAGATCTGCGGAGACAAGTCCTCAGGGATCCACTACGGCGTTATCACCTGCGAAGGCTGCAAGGTGAGAGCGGGAGCACCTGGGAAGACACCCCGGGGGTGGGGGTGGCCGCGGGGGCTGGTGTCCTGCCAGGCGCTTTCCCAACACCTCCCCATCCTCTGCAGGGCTTCTTTCGGCGGAGCCAGCAGAACAACGCCAGCTACTCCTGCTCCCGGCAGAGGAACTGCCTGATCGACCGCACCAACCGCAACCGCTGCCAGCACTGCCGCCTGCAGAAATGCCTGGCGTTGGGCATGTCCCGCGACGGTGAGTCTCACCCGGGCTCCCTCTGAGTTGGGCTGCTGGGGCCAGAGCTGCTTCCCTGGTGGGGATGGCCTGGAGAAAGGAGGGTTTGGGGAAACGTTTGCATTTTCCATTGGCAAAAAAAGGGGACCTGCAGGAGAGAGGGGGAGGGACTTCATGAGGGAGTGTAGCAATAGGATAAGGGGAAGGGTTTGACACTGAAAGAGGGGAGATGGAGATGGGATCTGGGGAAGAACTTCTTTGGGTGGTGAGACCCTGGCCCAGGTTTCCCCGAGAAGCTGTGGCTGCCCCATCCCTGGAGGGGTTCAAAAGCAGGTTGGAGGGGGCTTGGAGCAACCTGGTGTGGTGGGAGGTGTCCCTGCCCAGGGCAGGGGGTGGCATTGGGTGGGCTTTAAGGTCCCTTCCCACCCAAACCAGTCTGTGATTCTATGAAAATTTAAATGATATGGAACAGCCGTTCAACCCAGAGTCAGTCTGGGGCAGGGGGGTGCAATCCGATGGGGCCCCTACCCAGCTGAGGGCTCATACACCCCCAAATTCCATGCTCCCTTGGGAGCCAGAACTCTTCCCAGGGCAGGGCACCTGTCACTGCTCTGCTCAGTGCGGGAGAAGCTGCCCTGACGCGGCTGCCCTCTCCTCCCCGGGCAGCGGTGAAGTTTGGCCGCATGTCGAAGAAGCAGCGGGATAGCCTCTACGCCGAGGTGCAAAAACACCAGCAGAGCCAGGAGCAGAGTGGTGGCACCAAGGATGAGCCTGAGCCCCTGAGCCGCGTCTACACCACCAGCGTCAGCAGCGGGCTCTCAGACCTGGACGACATCTCCACGCTGTCAGATGGGCTCCTCTTTGACTTCCCCCTCACTCCTGATGGCAGCAGCACCTACTACAACCTCGACCTGCTGGCCTCGGCACAGCCCTCGCCTGACCAGTCCAGCCTGGATGTGGCCGATGCCACGCTCATCAAGCAGGAGTCCATCTACGAGCTGATGCTGGAGCCAGCGCTCTTCACTCACGGTGGGCTGGAGGGTGGCCAGCTGGCTGCCGACATCTCCGTCCTTGAGATTGGTGAGCACTGGCACGGTCCTGGTGCGATGCCAAGCACGCAGAGGGCATGCAGCCCCTTGGTGCAGTACGTGGTCTAGTGGGAGGTGTCCCTGCTCAGAGGCTGGAACAAGATGATCTTTAAGGTCCTTTCCAATCCAAACCATTCTGTGACTCTATCACTCAGCCCCAGGTGCCCACAGGGCACCAGGCACAATCACAGCAAGGGACTGACCCAACCGTGGCTCTTGGAGCCACCCTGAACCCATCCCCTCACAGACTCACAGAGGATGAGGTTGGAAAGGACCTCTGGAAGACATCTGGTCCAACCACCCTGCTCAAGCAGGACCACCAAAAGCCGGTGGCCCAGGACCATGTGCTGTGCAGAGCATCCCCCACTCTGCCCTGGGGACAGGCTTTTGAGTATCTCCAAGGATGGGGACTCCACAATCCCTCTGGGCATCCTGTGTTCAGTCACCCTCAGGGTAAAAACGTGTTTCCTGATAAACAAAAGCAAACACATGTTTTCTGATGGTCAAAGTTGGAAGGGACCTTGAAGATCATCTAGTTCCCACCCCCCTGCCATCAGAAGGAACCTCTCATGTTTCAGTTTCTGCTGAAAGTTTTATATAAATGTTATAGGTATATCAGAGAACAGCAATAGGGCATGTACAGGGCGGTGTCATAGTATGGTCCTAAGTGACTTTTGTCCAGGCCATGGCTTCAGTAGACCCTGGAACAGACTGTTTATCAAGAGTTCCCTCTTGCAAGCTGGTAGTGGCTTCGTTTAGAAAAATCCAGCACTAACCTCATCAATGCTGAGTAATGGCTAAAGGGCAGGTGGCAAGAAGATGGAGCCAGACTCTTCCCAGTGGTGCCTGATGACAGGACAAGGGGCGATGGGCACAAACTGGAACACGGGAAGTTCCATCTGAACATGAGGAAAAACTTTTTCCCTGAGAGGGTGGCAGAGCCCTGGCAGAGGCTGCCCAGAGCAGTGGGGGAGTCTCCGTCTCTGGAGACATTCAAACCCCCCTGGACACGTTCCTGTGGGACCTGCTCTGGGTGACCCTGCTCTGGCAGGGGTTGGAGGAGATGATCTCCAGAGGTTCCTTCCACCCCTGCCAGTCTGTGATTCTATAAACTAGAAATACTTCAGGCTGAGCACTGATGGAGCTCAGTGCACCTGCGGCTGTGCAGAGCATCCCCCACTCTGCCCTGGGGACAGGCTCCAACACTCCATCTGTCCTCAGATCCCTGTGACACCACATGAGCCCTTCCACTCCTCCAGCCCCCACCCCTCAGGACACCTGGGAGGGGACAGTGTTGGGATGTGGGGGCAGAGGGGCCGGCGGGGTCCCTGGGAGCTCACTCCCCACTGCCCTGGCCTTGCAGATCGGGTGGCCCAGAATGTGGTGAAGTCTCACCTGGAGACGTGCCAGTACACGACGGAGGAGCTCAAGCGCCTGGCGTGGAGCCTCTACTCCCCTGAGGAGGTCCGCGCCTTGCAGAGCAAGGAGAGTCCCGCCGC
>VZRU01005251.1:9296-20674 GCA_013398155.1 Pedionomus torquatus | reverse complement strand
ATTGGATCTTAGGAAGAAATTCTTTGCTGTGAGGGTGGTGAGACCCTGGCCCAGGTTGCCCAGAGAAGCTGTGGCTGCCCCATCCCTGGAGGGGTTCAAGGCCAGGCTGGATGGGGCTTGGAGCAACCTGGTGTGGTGGGAGGTGTCCCTGGACAGGGCAGGGGGGTTGGAACTGGATGATCTTGAAGAACCCTTCCAACTCTAACCATTCTGTGATTCTATGAAAGCACCACCAGCACATCGTGTATCTACAAGCACAAACGATTCACAGAGCTGCCCTTGCTGAGTGCAGAACAGCGCTGGAGAACAATCAAATGATGAAAGGCATCGGGGAACACAGTCCCAGCTCCTTTCAGCTGAACCTGCAACACCAAGACCCCCAAGCACTTAGTGCCTCTCAAGCTGAAACCGAAGTCTGATGGGCAACAGCAGTTAAGGAAACTGTTTTAAAGACAGATGTGTAACTTGGGATGTCTGAGCGAAGAGCTGCACTCAGGACATGGGCTACAATCAGCATCCAGCCAAGATCCCCACTCAAACACAATGTCATTTTAACGATGACACTGGGATCTAAGGCCGAGACCAGGATGACGTGTAAAGTGATGAGGTGCAACACAGAAAGAGAAGGAAATTTAGCTGACCCGACCTGCAATTTTCTTCCTCTGAAGAGCAGAGCAGTGTCAGTCAGATGCCCTGGGAATGTCTGTCAGTCCCAACAACGACGATAACTGCACAGATACAGCCCCTTCTCCTATTCCTTTAATCTGAAATTCAGCCTTTGTGTAAGAGAACAAACAGCTGATGGATAAACAAAGGATTACCAGGGGACCACAGGACACTCTGCCCTTCCCCATTCGTGCTTTAAACAGATGAGCAGGACCAACCCGCAAGTACGATCATCCTCTCTTCTTCCCAGAGGGCACAGAAACAGAGGCGCCTGTTATGTCCAAACAAAGCTATAAGAAGCCAGGAAATACTCATGGTGGACACAGGCCCAGATGACCATGCGTCTGCTTAAAAGGTCTCAGTCCTGAAAACCTGCCCTGACAGTACACAGACATAGAATCGGGGCTTCTAGCATGAAATTTCTTGGAATTCCTCTGGAAATTGGAGCCATGAGAAGACAACCTGCCCATATTAAAAACCCAACAGCTCTCCTAAGAGAACACACAGGTCATGTTTACCTGCAGCACGTTTTAATGTGGAGGATCCAGCAGGAAGATGCGAGCTGACAGCAAGACAGTGAAAGAACCACAATGAGCTATCAAACCTCATACAATGCGAGCATTTTCTCACCACCTTCCCTAAGAACAGGACTTGAGAGTCTCTGGTACCCCTTTTACTGCCTTAAAAGCCATCTTCATTTACTTTTCATGCTTTTTCTTTCCTGAGACGAGATCTAGCAATTAACTGCGCTTGCCCTGGGTGCAGTGCCCAGGTGAGCTGCTGTGGCCCTGCACGGCCGATCAACGGGTGCCTGGGAAGCAGTGGGGACCTCCCGCTCCGTGTGTCTGCCAGAGCTCCCTCCTGCCACCGGAGGGTCCCAAGCAGTGGCATTTCCAAAAGGAGACAGGAGTGAGTTTTCCTCTTCACTAAAGCCAATATTAAAGCTACAAAGATGCTAGAAGAGACCTGAATACAATTGACTGATCAAAGAATCTGAATAAAAATTAATGATAAAACCAGAATAAAATAATAATAGTAATGAACCTACCTGTCACATTATACAAAGCAGAAGAGCCCTGGATGGCAAAACCAAACACAATTAGGAGCTTCCTTCAAGGACTCACGCAATGCTCCTGATAGAGCCTCAATTTGTGCTCAGTTCTCTCAGGACAAAATGAGCAAGCACAGCTTCTTTGAGAAGGGACCCACCACACCAGGCTGGCGCAATTCGAGGTCTGACCTTGCATCCCCCTTCTGGCATTGGGATGCTCCCAGCAGCTCCGCGCCTCCTGGCACCCTGACGTGGGTAAGCGTGCTCCAGGCAGCGTCCTCAGCTCCATGCAGGAGCCCACTGCTCCAAGAGCCCCCCAACCCCTGCTGGAGTGTTTCACCTGGACACAAAGGTCCACAGGCATGGGTGAAAGCCAAGGAGAGTGAGCGCCACTTGTTCACAAACACCCTTTCTAGCAAGATGTCAGTGGAGAGGGCACAGCTGCAGTACAGACCATCCTGTTAACGCTACTTAAGAAATTGCTTAAAAAAAGTTTATGCTTCTTGCTTGCTCCTCATCATTTACTCCTACCCGGACTCTGCTCTGGCATGTTGAAAACACTCCTACACATGGGAAAAGTTGTGGGAACACCTTCCCGTATTTGGCTGCCTACGGAGAACCCACACAAGCAAAGTCAGCCATGCTTTTAGGTTTACTGGAAAAAACTGTGGCTGGAGTTCTGCTGGCTAGACACAGCCTGCCACCAAGGTCCTGCTCCAGGATCTGACCAGTGCACAAGGAGAAATTCTGACACATGGGGAGGCAGGAGAAGGATAACCACGGCACAAACGTGTGCTTACAGAGCCTGGCATCTATGGTGGAATCATGCAATTTTTATAACTGCCACTAACAAACAGTAACTATTACTAACACCTACAGGCTACCTGCTTAGCGATCAGTTAACACCAGGCCCTCTAAAGGCAGCTTGGCTACGATACCACCTAACTTTAGTCTTTCCTACAAGTGCTGCTGGGTGCCAACACAACCAAGAACAGAGCTCAGATGTTCCCAGTGAGGGGAGGTGGCACAGCAGCGCCCAGGCACGGCGAGGGTGGCTTTTGGCACTCGGTGGCTTTGCTGTCACCTGCTGCAGCTCCACACAAGGGCAGAGTGAGGGGTTGTTGTGGGGCATTTATGGATAAAGTTGGCATCGCCCCTTCTGTCTGACCACAGCATCTCCAAAACTCTTGTTTATCCAAATAACTTTGTGCAGTTTAACATTAAGCATCATTTAGTCTATCAATTAAACTGACTTAATTAATTCCTTCAGAAACCGGTGTTCACAGAAAACGCTGCTCTCCAGAGGGCGAGAGCAGAGCTTTATACTTTGGCTGTCTGAAGTCTCAGCAAGGCTGCCATCATCCTCTCCGCCTGCTCGTTAGGGGCGATTGCAGAGGGGGACACTCTTCACCACAGTTCAGCAAGTGCCCCAACACCAGGGGCTGCAGCCGGTCTTGGACCCCCCCCCATCAGAAAACCCTAGGTCCAGGATCTTCTGCTCCGCTCAGGATGGAGTACACAAAACCAGACTGTGCCTCAGAGATCAGAGGACTGAATTTAACATTTATTATGTATAAATAATGAATCCATCTGAATTTCCGACAGCTGCTCTCACAGGGCTCCACGACTGCCTGTACACGCACACGACACGCTTGCTGTGCAGAGCTTCGAGGCTAATGAAAACATTCCAGTCTCTACCAGAGTGCAGGGACTTATTTGCACTAATTTAGGACTTGCCTGGAGATAAGAGATGCACAGGGATGTGCAGGCCAAACACCTTCCTGAAAGGTGCTGCGCTGCCTGACCTCAAACACGTGAAACAACTCCTAGAATCATAGACTGGTTTGGGTTAGAAAGGATCTTAAAGCCAGTCCCACCCCCCTGCCCTGGGCAGGGACACCTCCCACCACACCAGGTTGCTCCAAGCCCCATCCAACCTGGCCTTGAACCCCTCCAGGGATGGGGCAGCCACAGCTTCTCGGGGCAAACCTCTTGCCTCCCTCATGGCATTCCCTACTGCCCCAGACCCCAGCTGAAAACACCTCTCCTCCTCCCCATACCCGTTCCCTTCTCCTGCTCCTTGCTGCAATTTCCCATGCACAGCACTTACGAATGAGTAGTATTTTCCCCCTACACGTATCTATCATGTCCATCAGTGTGGGTTTTTTTACCCCCTCTGCCTTTCCCAGCTTGAAGAATCTAAAAGGAAAGAGCACACACCGCACTAGCCAGGGCACGGTGATGTCCCACTGCCGCTGGGCCCACAAAGAGCCAAAGATTCAACTTCCAAACTCCCAGCCCCTCTGGAAACACAGCTTTCTGTATTTTCCAGGTTCCCGCTGTTCACTCATGGCTCTCACACCGAGTAACAACGTCCTTCCCCCGTCAGGTGCCAGCCTCCCTATAAACAGACTCAATTAAGAGGTTAAAAAACCATGCAAAATTCAGGCTCAGTATTACGGGAATCCGGCACCAGGGTATCGGACACGCAACTCCCACAGCAGCACCACGCTGCCTCCACCACTACTAATGCCTTTCCCCTGCGTCCATATCTCTGCCTGTTCCCAAGCAAGACCCTCACTGCCAGCTCCAGCTCATCCTGGAGGTTTCCCGTTGGGATTGCCATCTTTCCCAAGCAAGATTTCCCATCTTTCCTATGGAGCACCCGCTGCAGGCAAGTGAGGGGCTTCTCCAACAGCCCCAGCGATCTGCCAGAAACTNTTCCCATCTTTCCTATGGAGCACCCGCTGCAGAGGCGCCCCGACAGCAGGCAAGTGAGGGGCTTTTCCAACAGCCCCAGCGATCTGCCAGAAACGGTGAGCTGCAAAGCTTATGAAAAATGGATTTCTTCACCTCTCTTAGCGGTGACAGCTCTTACTCAGCGCAATGTCCCCCAGGTACAGGTCACACAGCAGGCAGCAGCATGGCATGTGGGCAGCTAACGCGTGGCTCGCCCGCCGTGGGCTCTGGCTATGGATTAATGTGGCATTGCAAGCCGCAGGATTAATTGCACGGACGTCTGGCAAGATGCCCAGCTCAGGACCTCCCTTGGAAGCAAACCAGGCTCCCTCACGCTTCCAGTTTTGTGGCAAGTTCCCAGTTGAAAAGCCACTGGGATCCGTCACACGGGCCAAAGCCTCCCACGAGCTGCCAGGTTGGCCACCAGCACCAAAACTCAGAATAAAGCCCTAAGAAAACAATCTCAAACCTTCCGTTGAAGAAATATAAGGAACCCTTTGGGGATGAAGACAACTCACTGCCAAGCAGGTTCCCTCAGGACTGCTCCTGCCTTTGCCCCAACTCTCTGCCTAAATTTGGGGAAGCTGTTCCCTCCATTGGGGCTCGGTTGCTCCACTCCTAATACAGACCCAACAGTTATAACTGAGGGAATCACAGGGCTCCCCCCACTACAGTCAGCAGAAATATCTCCACATGCTTGGATGAAAGGCATTATTCAAGTTTGCTTATTTTTTTCATTGCTTTAGTACTTTTAAAGTGGCCTCAGAGGATGCCTTTCATAAGCAATTAAAAAAGCTCTGGGACAGTAACAAGCCTGAAGAGAGAACAGAGGGAATACCAGGACAGTCGTCTAGAAGAGACTCTCACTATGATTTTTATTCCTCTACCCAGGCATTTCTCACCAAGATTAAAAAGCTCTAATGCTCCCTGAGCACAGGAGCCTCCCCAGTCCAAAACCAAAGCAGACGAGCCAGCCAGCAGCAGGCAGCTTTCATTCAGCAGGTTTTTTTTTTTCCTCAAGGAAATTTAAAATAGCAAAGAGCTCCAAAGGGCTGCAAATGGAGAAGGAGATGCACAGACACAGCAAGCTGAAAGAGAACATAATTCCTTCCCTCTCTTGCTCCTCATCTTCTGCCAACTCTTACTTTGGGGAAGGGTTTTTTACCTTTCTGCTTGTGAGCTGGTTACAGACTGACACATGCTAACATCGCATCTGGGATCACGATGCTCCAGTCTTCGTTGGTCCTTGGACACTATTTTAAGCTTAATAAAAATCAGGGAACAAGCAAGGAAGAACCACCTGGACACAGAGCACCATCTAATGCAAGGAGTCCACAGCTGAAAAATTCTCTCTTGTCAGATGGAGCTATTTTAAATACTACTTGTAGCAAGGTACGGAAAAATCAGTTTGAAATGTGACAGCACAGCATGCTCTTAATTAAACAATCTCTCAGGTGTTGCAGAATCACTCAGGCCAAGCACAGGACATTACATGTCTGCTTCCTTGGGGGTTGATGCAGGCCCAAATCCTCCAGCAGAGGAGAAGGCTTCACAGACCCCTCTGGAGGCCTGACTGGCGTTAACAGCCAGCCCGGATCCCCCACCCAGGCTGTGACCTGCCTGCTGGCATCCTGCCTTTTGCCTCATCAGCCTCTGCTAAGCAGAGCTTTGATCCCCAAAGCGAGTCTCGGTTCAGAGACCTTCCTTCCTTTTGCTACCTAGACACGAAGGATGCTGAGCTGGAGTTCCTGAGCATCTCGGCTTCAGACGGGCAGACTTTGATGTCACACAGAGCGATGCATCTGGTCTCTTCAAACAGCAGCAGAGCCACAGCTTGTGATCTGTGCAAAAGAGCGTTTTCCTTGGGGAAAAAAAGTCACGCTGGCGCTCATCTCCACCTTGTCATGGCAGAGCAAGCTATACTGGTGCTTCAAAGAGCTCCTCAACCTTAAATCCTTATGACACGGTGACAAATCGGGGAGCCTGCCTCTGTAGTCTCATGACTCGCAGCAGAGATTGTGAAACAGCATTTCTGCAAATGCCTTGGCCACCACGGGCCCCGGCGTGTGCTGTCAGTCACACCAGTCACGGCAGTTGAAGGCTGCAAGGTTCGCACAGCTCCTCTGCAGGGAAAGCTCGAGCAACCACTTCACAACAGCCTTTTGAACTGCAAGTCTGGACCTCGTAAGTGTGCACAACGAAGGGTCACAGAGAGAGACCCAGAGAAGCAGTAAACCTTTCAAGCAGGACTGCTCCCAGCCCACAGACCTCTCCTGAGCTCCAGCACCGCGTCCACTGCTCTTCAGAGCTGTGGGGTTTGAACAGGAGCAGTACCTCGGCTCTGTCCTGCGGCCCCTCAGCCCCAGCAGCCCAAATCCTGGTCTGAGGAAGGAGGAAAACAGAGATGTGATCAGAAGTGAGTGGGTTTTTTTGCTGTGATTTTCTTTTCCAAGAGATGACAACTGCATTCGTAACCTCAGCACCCTTCAGTCCAAGAAAAGGCCCGCTGTTTCTCATCTTGAGCTTGGACTGAGAGCCACTTTAAAAGGAACATCCTTTTGTTAGAGAATACCTTACAAAGAGCCATTTCATGGAGCAGCCTATCTCCTTGGCTGAGCAGCATCAGTCCCCAAAGGGTCCTTCCTTTGGCAGTCCTGGCTGTTGCTGCACCTGCTGCCTCTGCAAATGCCACACAACACACCCAAGCAGTGAGAAGCAGCAGCCAAAGGAGTCATTTTCAGCTTTCCCTACATCCTGGTGGTGCCACAGCCTCATCTTGCCACATAAGGGAGGGAGATGGAACGTCCATCCCAAGACTGCCAGGTCCCATTTCCATGGAAGGTGCTTCTCCCATACAGACCACAGGCTTCAGCTGTCTCCTCCTGCAAGTGGATTTTAGCACAGGATGGACACGCTACTCTGGAGAGCTGCTGTATTGGCTACCATTTAAATAAAGGTGCCACGGGACTCAGGTCTGTTTCAATCAGTGACCTCCACCGACCGCAGACGTCATATATCGAGACAAGTTTTGGCACCAGCCCTGATCCAGGGAGCGAGAAATCTCAGTGCACCTAGAAATGGGCAGGGAGATGGTCACTCACATGTAGGAGAGTTTGCAGCATGAGGGTCAGGCCATGTATTTTTTTCGGAGGCAAGGACCCTGTCATTTATGCATTAAATAGCATACTTATTGTTATTCAGGAAGAAATAATAATTACAGTGGCCTCCAGTCTCCAGCTCTAAAGTCTGTACTTAAAGAAAGAGCAAAAAGGACCAAAGCAAACAGGACTTCCACAAAAAAATTATCTCTGAAGTAGCTTTTAGTAGCTGGATAAAGGAGGACCAGCTGATGAACTACTTCCCTTATTGTCCTGTCTAATTTCTATTTCATAACAGCAGCCTGGCACTGCAGGCAAAGCACTTCAGGAGGCAAAGTGCCACTCGGGTCGCTGAGCAGACCTGACCTTCAGCCTCCTGGCTCAGCACAACGCTCCAGGTGTGTCTCCACTGCCCAGAAACGCACTGCCTGTGGCGTTTTCCTCTTTAATCACGGGGTAAGGAGCCAGCCCGGGCATCTGGTGGGCTCTGTGTGGCTAAGTGCTTCCAAACGGCACTGGAGAGGCTGGCACACTCCGGCGGGTCTGTCCACGCACACCACGCTCTCACAAACACATCTTCTACTCAAGCAGTCAGTCCCATTTTGGTGAAGATTTACAGAGAGGGTTGTTTTGGTTTTTTTTCCCCTCTCAGAAGCAATAATAGATGGACAGCAGGAAAGAGGAAAAATTAATGAATACAGTAATTATTCCCAAAGTTGCAAATAGGAGCGATTCCTCACCCTGAGACAACTCTGGAAAACAAGATTAAAATGCTTAGGGGACATATTCTTGAAACTGCAGGTAATACAGCAGATTAAATGTGTTCACAGTATCTCACGGGGGACGTGTACTTTTTATTCTGCTGAGGAATGTAATATTCCACTCCTCATCGCAGAGTTAAAAGGGTGGCGTGAAAAAAGCAACTTAACAAAGTGTCTTTAATGGCAGCTGGGTCTGGTTCCAGAAACACTCTCCTGCCCTGCACACCGAAGCGCAACGACAAACACAAAGAGCATTTGCAGGAACATCGAGCACATCAGCAATGTTAATAATCTATGCAAATAGCACGATTTAACAACGGGCAAAAAGGAGGCTGGAATGGGGGGTGGGCTAAAACAACGCTCCCTCTGATGATGCTTTCTAAGAGGAGGAGGAGGAGGGCAGGTTTGCCTTCCCCAACTTCGCCGGTGCCCGTAAAGCCACGGCTGCCAGTGAACAGACTGTGCCTGAAGTACCCGCCAGCAGAAACAATTTGTCATGTGTCAGATCAAATAAACTCTTCTGAGACCACTGTACTCCCTGAAGCAGACGGCTGCCAAACTCCAAAGGAGAAATCCAAGAAACCTAGCTGGCTGGTGTCAGATCCAAGCACTTACAAAGACCAGCACACTTTTCATTTTTAAAACACATCAGTACAACACAATCTGTTCCTGTGCAGCACACCCAAACGAGGCAGCTATCAACAATATCCATTATTAAAAAGAATTTGGTGTTTAAATTATCACTCTGGGCTGAAGCTCCTCATAGTCAAGAAACTTTCCTCATCCAGCGGCGCAGCGTATCGCTCATCCTAGGGAGGCATTAAGAAGGCTAATATTTGTCAAAGAGCCTTGGCGCGGTAACACGCTGCGATGGATTATCCTCCCTCTGAACAAGCGTTCCTCCCCTCCCAGCCAGCCTCACACTCTCTCTCTAGAAGTGAATTCCCCAAAAGTTGAATTACAGACTACTTTTTTTCCTTTTCAATAGCCCTAGAGTCTGGGACTCTAGTTTGTTTATCCCAAGCAGTATCACAGCTTACCATGCCCCGGGCTCACATCATCCCAGACGTGTTGAGGCCCCTCGTGGGTCCCCCGTCTGCTGCGTGGTCCTGCAAGAACCATTAAAGCACCGGCCCTGGGCTCCCCAGAGCTGGCTCTGCTGCAGGGCACATCGTTCTTCCTCTGTTATCCTGCTCTGGGCACATCTGCAAGATGTAATCATGCCCAGGAACCCAAATGGCTCACCTTTTCCTGCAAAGACCAGACTCAAATGCCTCCTGATCTGCACAGAGGGCAAATTCCTCAGCCCAGCATTCAGCCACTGACTCCCCAATGTTCCAGATGGCAGTGTGCTTCAGCTGGGGTCAGCCACCCGAGTACCGCCACAGCCAGGAAAACCACTCCTTCCATGGAAGATTAATAATGGCCCCAGAAAAGTTTGTTTGCAAGAGGCCTAAGGTTCCTGAATGGGAAGCTTGACCAGCCCAAGGAGTAGGTTTGTCTATTACAAGGTGAGAGTGAAGAGGAGAAAAGCAGGAGATCCAAAGGAAGGACCAGAACAGCAGGAGAGTTCTGAATTCTTAAGACCAGAACAGCCTCAAGGTACAAAAAGCAACTGCCTGCCCCAATATCCAGCAACAAAGCCTCAAGTGACACTACAGATCAACAAACAGAAGGGAGAAAAGCAAAAACCTGGCAGCCTAAAGCAAGGAACAAGGGAAGAACAAGGCAGCAGGCACAGGGCATTCCCCTTGGTACTGGTAATACCAGCACAATGCTCAGCTGTGCAAGGTGGGGGGGTCCAGAATTTATTTAAAGAGCATCTGATGCTTCATGACAAGTTATATTTAGACATCATTTTATCTGCACGAAGCCTCCTCTCCAGCCACAGGGACTGGCATCAAGCACAGGATACTGCCTTGCCAGCCTTACTTGGACAGGATTGTTGTTTCCCACGAGCATCTCATCCAGAGCAGAAAACCCCACCAGCCAGCACGTGCACCAGGAGAGCTGTAAAGTCTCCACGGTGCTGCTTTCCAGCATGGAGCAAAACACAGGCTGTTCCCATCACCCAGGAAGTGTTAAACCACAATCTCGTGGAGGAGGAGGTTAGCAGACACGCATCTGTCATTTACAGCGATGCTTTGACAGCTGCAGAGACCCAAGTTGAGAGCCAGGTTCCCACAGCCTCTCCCAGGCTTTATCCACTCCAACTTCCACCCAAGAAGCCCTTTGGACAGTGACCCACACCCAGCACAGCCAGCCCTCACCCCCAGACAGCCCACTGGAATGGCTGGGATCCATTTGCAGGATCCATTGGGATGGCCCAGGATCCATTTGCAGGCAAAGCTTTAGGCAGCAATCCAGGACACAGCTTGAACTCTCTGAGCAGAGGATGGTGGAGGGCTCCTCCTCTGAAAAATTTACCTTTTTTTTAGCTCTCTAACTTGGAGAGATTTCAGAGAGAAATCAAAGGGCTGTAGTGCTGTGGGAGTCCAGGGCACCTGCACTGATATCCTCTGCAAATTGTGGTTATGTTTCTAAACAATGGAAAATTTCCCAAAACCAAGAGAGAAGAAAACCCACATAAGCCACCAGAAACCAGGCAGAACTCAACAATGCTCCGGCAATCCCACGCTGCTCCTCAAACCATGCTCAGCACAAACTCAAACTAAGGAGGCCGTTTACATCATTGCCGATGAATTTCTTTCCCTCCAGAAAACTTATAACTGTCACATTTGTGAGCACCATTAGGAAGGCTCTACAGAGGGACCTGGACAGGCTGGATCCATGGGCCAAGGTCAGTTGTGTGACGTTTAATAAGGCCAAGTGCTGGGTCCTGCATTTCGGGTCACAACAGCCCCAGGGAATGCTACAGGCTTGGGGAAGAGTGGCTGGAGCTGCCCAGCAGAAAAGGACCCGGGGGTGCTGGTCGACAGCAGCTGAACAGGAGCCAGCAGTGTGCCCGGGTGGCCAAGAAGGCCAGCAGCATCCTGGCCGGCATCAGGAACAGCGTGGCCAGCAGGAGCAGGGAAGGGATGGTGCCTCTGTCCTGGGCACTGG
>VZRU01005246.1:11012-32562 GCA_013398155.1 Pedionomus torquatus | reverse complement strand
AAGCAAACTGCATCTTTAAAAATGAATGTTTTAAGAATCAGATGGTTTTGAAACAGTTTCTGCTGTGTGAGATGGGTAGAAAAGAGATCAACAGTGGTTGGGAAGCCAGCCAGCTGAATCTTAGTACAAGCAAGTTGTCAAGGGAAGGAGTTGATGACTGCAACACTGAATGAGAGGCACACAATTGCCTCTGAAAACTGGTGAAAAAGCTTCTAAACTAGACTTAGGAAAATCTTAGATCTGTGAAGAGTACATTGACTTAAGATATGATCTTCAGGAGTGAGTGGGCTGAGGGAATGAGTATTACTTGACAGCTGAAGTCTGATGTGCAGGGTAAATGTTTCTTAAATGTTGTCATGTGTTGGTTGTTGGAATGGAAAGGGACCAGTGCTGTAATCAAGCCAATGAAACAGTAGAGATTTTAAATTTAATATTGACTGTGCTTTGAGTCCTACTAGGATTGGGAAGACTATTTGATTTGATTTTAAGTCTAGACGCCATAGTTATGGTTGTGTTGAAGTGAAAAATAATGCTGGGAGGGGATGGGAAGGGAAACAGAAGAAATGATGAAGCTGTGCTTTATCATTTGTGTGTTACTTACAGTTATTCAAAGAAAAAAAAAAAAAGAAAAATCAACCACAACCCAACAGCAAAACAAAGCAGAGAGGAAGAGTGAAGGGTAGGAGGAATGTAAATGCAAAGCAAAACAGGAACAACAGATATCTATACAATTATATTGCAGGTGTCAGTGAGAACACTGGTTAGATAAAAGATCCTTCTCAGTTTTGTTGTGCTAAACATGAAATAGAATTTTTCAGTGCTGATACTGTGTACTCATCAATTCTACATTCCATCTGCAGTGTACTTCCACTAAAAAGGAGCTCGTTTGCTGCTTGTGTGTTTACTTTTATCTCTATTTGGTGGTAAGTGGAAATCAAAGCTTTGACATGTTCCATATATAACACTGAATAGAAAGCTTCAAGATGCAAAGCCAATCACAGCACATTTTAAAAAAAAAAAAAAAAAAAAAAGAAAAGCAACCACAAAAAAAAACCCTAAAGAAATTGAAGGATGTTTGAGAGGATGAGGCAAATGGGACGGGCGAAAGCTTGTCAAAAGATGAAAAAAAGCGCATTCTGGGCACTTGAACTATAAAAATAGAAAAGAGACAGATGCAAATGTTTCTTTCTAAACACCAATGGCCTCATGTACACTAGTCTCACTTGAGATGAATGTGACTAACTTCTGCTCAGAGTGGAAGTGGTTTTACAGAGGGAGCTTTACCTCTTTATACTAGATCTAGACTAGTGGCAGCTTCCCCATCCGTTTTTTTTTACTATTTTTATTTATTTTTTGTAAATTTGTAAAACTTCCATTTTATTTTTAGATGAAGCCCTTTGAATTTATTGCATTTTGGTCCATATCTCTGTTGACAGCTGGCACAGATCCAAGACTGAGGAGGAAGGAAAAAAACCAAAAGCTTGCTATTTTTTGGAGGTGAAGGGCTTTGGCTCAGTCTAAGTAAAATACAAATCAGATATCTTTCCCAGTTAAAAACCCCAAACCTACTCTACGTTTCCATAGCATGATATGACGTAAAGCGTGCTAGAGGGATCACACTGGGAAGACTCAAATTGTCACTGTCACTTTAAGTCGCCAAGTAACGTATCTGTCCAAATACATGTAGTGGCTGTAACTGCTTGTAGATTATCGCTGAATTGACTGTTAATCTTAAAATTAACTTTTGACTTTGATAGCATCAGGGAGAGAAGTCTGTTCATTTGTATGCCTGGCCAACAGTTGGGAAATGTGGCCTATGAAAAGAACGATGGAAATATCACTGCTGTTGCCACGTGTTCTACTCTGAGAAGAATCTGAACTCGAGCATATTGACTTCCTGCATTATCTGCAATTATCTATGGGCTGTGCCAACCATCTGGGATATGTGTGAGATTGTCCCTGGTAGGGCACCTTGTCCCCCTGCTGAGGCTGCCAGGCTAGGACTTGTGCTATGTCCGTTTCTTGTGCTGGGAGGATGAGTGATGACTTGGCTAAGAGCACAAGAAAGTTGCTTGCTGATGGTAAGGGACCAAATGCTGCTTCTCTTGAAGCTGGGTAAATTTTTTGAACCTGTTTTCTTGTTGTGCCTTGGTCTTACAGCAGTTACAACAGTGTTCCTCATTCTGTGACCTTGTTTTTAACAATCCAGAGAGATTAGTGCAGTTTTTACTTGAGGAACTCAGTACCTAAGAACATTTTTAACATAAGTCAAAGCACAACATGACTTCGGTTATTTGATAACCTTTGGTCATTGTGATGGTACAACGTGAAATTGTTTTATTAGAATGTAGAAATTAAAGACAATTATTACTTATCTTTGTCTTTTACTTGTAAATTCCCAAGAGATTTAATATACTGAAGGTAAATAACATCAAGAATAATATATGGCAATATACAAAGCTGATTTAGAAAATGATGCCATTCATGAAACAGCTTTTCTTCCATAAAGTTCAGTATCTTCTCCACAGTGTTTAAATAGTTGCTAATTGAGATAAATATTAAGAAATATGCTTAGGTTCTGTAAAGAGATAGGCAGGTGGTGGGATTCCTGAAGCTTTTTTCTTTTTTTCTTTAAGTAGAATATTTTTGTCTGAAGTCAGAAGCTAAGACAAATAATTTCATTTCACTTGTAATTCCCCACTGGATCACTGCACGACCTTTGAGCTGATCACTCTGACCCTCATTTCTCCTAGCCTATAAAACAAAATAATGTTCCTGTGAAGTCCTCTAGGAAAATGTTCTAGTAACACTCTTCAACTCTCATATGTTTCCATACAGATGAGATAGCGGTTTGGTGGCTCAGAATGTGACTTTGGAGTGTTTCTGTCTATTAAGTCAAACTTCCGTGAAATACTAACGTTATGAGAAACTTCAATGAGCCAATAGCTGTTGCCCCACCCTGCCTAGAATGCTGCAGACATTTTTCTGCCTAGCAAATGGAACTGCGAGCGTACTGCAGGATGGTTTGTGGGCTCAGCAGCACATTCTGCTTGTGTAAATCTGTATCACCTAAAGTCTTCTGCTGCTGCTAGAGACACATCATACAAGGCAACCCAAATTGGGAGAAGCTGCCATATAAACCCTGAGTGCCACAGATGATTGAATTCATAGCAGCACGTAGCTTATCCAAAGCAGAGCTCCATAAACCAAGCTATTCAGAGGCATATATTGCTGGGCAGATAGAAACAGAAATGAGTGCTACAGGTGGCTGCGAATCAGCACACTACTCAACAGCTACTCACATGTGTTATTTGAATAGTTCTAATGTAGGTATAGTGTCATCCAGAAATTTTGCAGGTGGAGATGCTTGGATTTGAATCGGCATACCTAAACAAAAGGATTTTAACCTGGATAGTTGCTTAGTCAATCTTGCTTACTTTTTATTTTTTCTTTTCTTTTTATCTTTTTACTTTTTTGACAGAAAATATAGACCATATTACTTTCAGAAAGCCTTGGTGGCTCCCAAAATTGCCAGGCAGTGAGGGTAATTATGTTAGTATATTTCTAGGAGCAAAAGAAAAACCATTCTGGTAGTATGAACACCAACAACAAACCACTTGAGGAATTATTGATGGAACTTCTTGTAAGGGAAGCGATGTATGAGTGTAATTGAATCCTTTAGTGTGAGCATAGACACTATCTTTATAGCAAAGTAGTATAGAGAACATCATATTTTTGTGTCAGCTTTCTGAAAATAAATGATAAATCATCCTCTAGAGATTCATGGCTTCTTAGATGGAATAGTACACTTTCACGCATGAGGTGCACTTAATATTGGCTGGTACCTTGGAAGACGGAGAACTCTGGCCCACCAGCATTTTTCACTGTTCTTGTCTCCTCTAGTTATGGAGCTACACGTCAGCCATGTTATCCAAATATTCACTGGGCTTTCTCTTAAAACAAAAAGTCTGTGCACTCTGTTACCAACCTAACGTTCTGGTCTAAGTAACAAAGGAAATCTTAATATCAGAAAGACTGATCTTTGTGCTCCCCTCCCCGTCCTCCAGAGGCTGGTTTGCAGCCAAGGGTAACCTGATGTAGCTGTGTTGACAGAGCTGCAAAGGAAAGCAGGGTGTAATAAAATGTCTGGTGCTGTGAAAGCCCTTAAGATTTCTTTTCAAGCACTGAAGCAGGGCGCATGATGAGCTGTTCTTAGGCTGGAAAAATGAAAAAGACTCCTGGCTACATTCATACTCATCCTGTACGGATACAGGTCCTTTTAATTAATTATGAGAGGAGGCAGTTCTGCTGTTTTATACTGTTTGCAAGAGTTTTCTGCTATGGCTGACATCAGAGATCGTGGTACAAGAGACCTATGCTAAAAAGGGATGAGCTGAATATGAAGGGTAGTGATCTTGCTAAAGGATAAATCACAGGAGTGATTTGAAAGTTTATGGTTCCTTAGTATTTGTACCTGAAGTACTGCATACAAACAGGCAGTAGAGGTGTGAAAAACAGGAAAACAGGGAAATCAGTGAACCACTAAATGGGAACCTTTATTTCTCAGGGTAGAATGTGCACAGAACTTCTGGTAAGAAAATAAGCTCTGTAATAAAAAGAACTTCTAAAATATCTGCATATAAGAAAGTTATTTCAAATAAATGCTGAAATAATCCTTTAATCAGAGTGTTTAATCTGTGCTAATTAGGACATTTATTAATGTAATAAACAAAACTTTGTCTTTCTAGTGGAGAACATTACAGGGTTCAGACATGAGCTATGTTGTTATATTAAGAAGTTTCAGATGAGATTAAAAACATTTTAAAGCCTGGTAAAAAACTCAGCAGTTCGATTTATTGAGTTTATAGGACCTATATTTGAACTGGGGCTCAACCTTTAAGGCACTCAAACTGTCATATGTCTCATGTAGAATCACTTTTTGTAAGCAAGAGGGAGACACACAAATAATTTCAACAATCACTTGAACCAAAAACTGCATTGGATATCTCCCTTTCAGTGTCCAAACCTGTCGTCTTTGAGAGGCTGATTCTGAAACTCTTTGCCAGGGTGGTTCTCTGGAGCAGCTCTCTGTCTTGGGCTTGGAAACAAGTTCCATCTTCAACAACCAGCACAGAACAGAAGACGGCACCTGGGATCAGTCAGATATCCTAAATGGTTGTCTAGATATGCTCACCTGCAGAGTTGAGAACTGCTGAACTAAATCTCAAAGAAACTTGTGAATGTTAGTTTGGAGCAGGTTGGTTGGAGGTTGATGTTAATCAATATATGTAGTTGCTGATGCTGATGGAAGCTGAGCTCTGGTGGGTTCCACATCTTTGCAGTAGGAATGAGCAGGATTCGCTACTGCTAATTCTGGGGGTGCAGGAGAAAATGGGCTGCAAATTAGATGTCTTCAATACCTATGAGGGCAGAATTTTGGGGAGCCCTACTAATAGATTTACCTTATGTTCTACTTGACCTGAATACATGCTTATCTCTTGGTCCTTTATCGGCTACTCAATAGCTATTTGTCAGAAACTTAGAATAGTATTAGCTTTTTTTCACTTTCTTCATGCTGTAGGGTGCCACTAAGTTGTAATCTCCTAATAAGACAGTTTCACAACTCAAGTGATATATTAATTTGCTAAATAGACAAGTAGTTATCAAACACATTTCTACTTGATAATTAGAACCTGATGTAGAAGAAAATTTTTCAGAAGCCTGGAAAATTTACATATAGTTCCTACCAAATGAGATTCTTAGAACTTGAAAACCTGTGACTTTTCATCTATGTAACAACTCAAAATTAAAACTGTTTGCATTTGGCAACAAGTAAAATGAAAAGAATCAAAATAATGACATGAGCTCTGCAACTGCCACTCTGAATTGCCTCATGGCTGCAACTTTGTTATTCGGCCAGTTGGTTCTAAGCAATGTTTCCTTGAAGGAATATGGGGTAATTAATTGCTGCCTTGCTATAAGCTCCCCTTTTTCCTGCCTAAAAACATTAGACAATGCAGTGGTGTGACAGAAGAAAACTTCAGAATCCTGCTGCTAATGGAAGGGGGGAGAAGGGAGCAAGGGATAAATTGTGTTTTAAAGTGTTTTATGGCTGTGTGATGACAGCCTGTGTCTGGGATGAGAGTGACAAGGAGCCAGTGTGTACAGAGTCCTTCTGCTATGAGTCAGAGTGCCCTCATGGGCATGGCCATGTGAACTCTGCAGTATTTTGGAAATTTCTGCATGTCTATACTTTGAAAAGTGTCTGTACTTTGTCTGTCTTACACTGGCTCTGGAGAGCTGTTAAAAGAAGCAGCAAGGCATCTTGTTAAACTCTACTGCATTTGAAGACCTACTTTATCGTTATCCAGAACTTGTGCATATGTATTCACAGCAAAGGTGGATCTTAGGCACAATCATTCTCATTTGATCACAGTTTATTTTTCATTTTCTTTAAGTTTATATAAATAACCTCAGAAAAATAGGGGAAATGACAAACTAGGCTTAAAATTCTTGTGTTTGCTAAAGGGAAATGCTAGAATTGGGGTTTTCCTCTGTGTCTACAAAAACCCCCATACATTTCTGCCTCACTCAAAAAAAAAAATAAATCAGGCACAATCAGCATTAAAACAAGGAAATCAAAATAATGCACTGTCTTAAGAAAGAGACACATAATTTCACCTTTTCCTTTTTAAAAGCTAGCTTCTTATTTCATGGAGAAAAGAGCGAAGAACAAAGACCCTTACAGTTCATTATCTTCTAAACTTAAAACCAGCATAACATGAATGAATAACAAATGTGTTTTGTTGTTGATCCAGAAAGGGGTGAGGGGGGTGGGACATCTCTCAAGAAGCTACAAACCTTGTAGTTGTTTTCAGTTTAAATGTTGATAGTGCCTCTAATGAGAATTCTAATCATTAGAGGTTTTCCCTGTTTTCATGAATATGTTATTTCTTCTAGGAGAAAATGTATGTGTCACTGTATTTGAGTTTCTACTGTCTTCAATTTTAGAGCAGAAAAGATGAAACCATTCATCACAGGGGAGATGTTGGCTTTTTTTTTTTTCCCTTATCAAATTGTTTTCACTACTATACTATTTTTTGATGATATTTGTTTCTATGAGCACTGTAGTACCATGGGGTATTTATTTGGCAGTGTGACTCTTCTGGAGAAAGTCACCAACAGTTGGGACAAATCTGGCAATTCTAGGTTGCAGCTCCGAGTCGGCTGCAATTTAAGACTTGCATTTTAGGTCACACAGATCTTCTAGCTGGGATAACTCTGGAATATCTAACTTCTGAAGGCAAACCTCAAAGCTCCTGCATATTCCATTTAACCATCAGTGCTGTAAGAACAGGGAGAAGAAATACCTTTAGCATGATCTTTTCCTTCTGCTTATGGTCATCCAGCTGCAAAAGGAGGGGAAGACAAGACCACGATGCAAAATGTATTGTTTGTCACGTTACTCAAATTCTTTTTTTCTCTGTGAAGTGTTTTCTTCTTATTCTAGACCTCATCGAATTCCTATATAAAAACAAGTACCATGTATTTTGTGTAAAAGAACTTCTGTCTCAAAGCCTTAATCTTAGCACTCCACACAAAATTGATGTACCATAGGTGTCTTGTGCCATTTTAGGTCATTGCAACGTGTGAAATATCCTCATGGAATTGCAGATACAACATACCAGATACCTGTACCCTTCTGATACATCAGAGGGGAGGCACTCAGTGATATTTAACATGTCAGGTACCTGTTTCCCACCATCTAGGATCCTGGAACACAGTAGTCGAGCCTTTGCAAGGAAGATATGGCTCAGCTCAAGCTACTGCCTTCTCTCCCTGGAGGAGTGTGTGCTGTGCCTCCTGCTTGGGCAGTCTGGCTCATGACCAAAAGCATTACTGTCCATCTCACCTGCATTCTCCTGCCATTTATGAGGAGGTGGGGGTATGTTGGGGCTGATAAAAGTTAGTGTGCACATTGTTTAACTTAAGTACCTCTTAAGTTAAGTCCGTGTATGAAAAAGGATTATACACCATTGGTATATTTAAAGGTTTTTTTAGGCTTTTGTAAAATCGCCATCATTTGATACAGGTAAAAGTGGCCACTTTTAGTATCCCATAATATTCTGAGGAATCCCTGCTGTATTAAGTGTCACAAAAAAAGGGAAGTGAAATTGCCTATCAAACTACTCGGAGTATAAAGATGATGCCTGCATACGCTGAGAGAAGGAAAAGATGTTTCTAAGGAAGCTGCTGTTCTAAGCAGAAAAAAAGGGACACACACAAATTGTTAATCCATCTTGCAGCTCGGCAGATTTAGAAGACATTTCCCTTTCCAACAGGAAATATAGCAATAAAGCACTAAGGTTTAAATTATTCAAAATCAAGTACAAAACTGGACATTAATCTCTTAAACATAGAATTTTCAAATACATTTTCCATTCTAAGGAGCCATGATACGTTTTTATACCGAGTAAAATGTATTTCTGTCAAAATATGCAATGATTTTGACAGAAGTGAAGAAAAAGTATGTAAATTTTTTCATATAAAGTTTCTGCAGACCCTTTAACTCCATAGATTCTTATTGGAAGAAGGATGCTTCAAGTTTAAGATTATTGTAGTCTACATTTCCTAACAGGAATTATATGAAATGGCATTCGTGCATTTTACCTGAAATTGCTTGAAGATCAAAGAGGTATGTAAAAGATTTTTCCCATTAAGGACAAGCAACTTATTAAAGAGCTATAAGTAGATCTGGAATGGAATATAGTAATGGAATATAGTATTATCTTGTGAGAAACCTAATAAATACTTCTGAAGGCCATTCTACAGAACAGTCTTTTTTTCTTGACATTTATCAAATTAATACAGTCTTCTAGATAGAAAGTTTTCTTGATATTGAAGAAGAATGCTGACCAGATTTTCTTGGATTTTCTCCTCACGTGGGGATCTGAGAGTAAATATATTTTTATATATTTAAATAGCTTTTCCTGCATCTTACTACTGTTACCAACAGCAACAGTGCTTCAGCAGGGAAGAAGAGATAGTTACTCAGGCAGTGTTTACTTACAAAGTTTACAATCTCTCTCCCTATTTTTTTTTAATCTGAAAGATGATTTTTAAAATTATATCCTAGTATAACCAGTAGAAACTCCCTCATTTTAAGCAGTAAATACTTACCAGAGTACCCCCAGAAAACCTTATGGCCCTAAAAACCTACCTTTGCTTGACTGTGCCAGATGTATTAAAAGTCTCAATTCAGGAATTGCTTTGTGGGTCCTAATGGGAGTTTGGGATATGTCCCCAGCATGAAACCTGCATTTTTTGGGGATGATTAGCTGCTGCAGGAAGCTCTGATCAGTGTGTTTCGGTGCTAGGGGGACCAGAAACCTGGCAAACAGACCAGCACACATCTCCAGACTCCATCCTCCACTGTTGACTCGGACTCAGGTTGGCTTTCCCTAAGAGTCACTAACGAACCAGCCAGTGTGAAGGTCTATCATAGGTGAAGGTCTTTCTTTCTTTGAACTTGATGAAGTTCTCATTAGCCCATTCTCTGCCTTGCTGCCCTGTCCTTGATCGCATCAGTCATGTGCTTGATAGGTTAGCAAAGGTAAAGAGAGAGAGGAGGCATTACTGACAGCCCTGATGTTTCCCCCTCTCCCTGTCAATAATACGAATACCAGTAATGGAAGCTGACAAAACTTAAATCCTGTCTCTGTATCCTGGCAGAAGGTTTTTATTTATTTGTGGGTTTTTATTCCTTAAAATGTAGCCTATTTCAAGCTTCTTTTTCTTGGCTCCCCAATGAACAACCTTGATCGCCTTGTGTTGCCTCCTGATCTCCACCTCAAAGCCCCCTGGGGCTTTTCCAAGGCTGGTTGGTATACAACTCATTTGAGAATGTCCGTGTGGTTTAATGTCACTCATAAATGGCTGTATTTTCAAAACCAAGTCATTCTAGAACTTACTTTTTTCAATAATGACTTATATTTGATGGAAATTTCTCTAATTCAGATTGTGACCAAAAATAAAAAAAAAAAAAAAAATTGGATTTCCCACCAGCTTTAGTATCTGTACTCATTTTAAGCATTTGAAATGATGCCTGATCTATTTTCAGTTATGCATCATCTTTCATACCGGTCTGTTTCTGTTGGTCAGTGTATTTTTTTTTTTTTTCTTTTCAGTTGCTGTTAAACAATTGTGTTTTCTCTTTGCCACCATTCATTATATTTCGCTCTTAATGCTGAATGAGCTTCTCTCCTTTGTCCCAGTTTAGGGTTCTAAGATTCTGCTCTGTTCCATTTTCCAGACAACTGTGTATTTTAGTACCAAATAAAGCAACTTGGATAGCACACACCACAGGAATTATAGATTCAGATTCTCAGCAAACTTTGTAGCTTCAATCTCTGTCATATCAACATTCTTCAGGTTCCCAAGCCTAAGAACTTTCCCTAATGAAAACCATTGTGTTGATTTTCTCCTACTGGAAGCATAATCAAGAGGAGGCTGTGATCGGTATACACCTTAGACTTGGGTTGATTTCCTACTCAGTAAAAACAGTAGGTTTCTGCCACCAGCCAGTATCTCTACCTTGACTATGTGAGCATTATTTCAGCCCACAGCTGTGCAAGAAGATTTCAACAACTGTTATTTTTTTCTGCTAAAGATCAATCCAAATGTCTGTGGCTGCTCTTTGCTTTCTCCCTTTGTCACAATCTTTGGGTGATGCCTTACTGCTTCAGTTAACTGTCCTGTTTGACTTCCAGAGGCCTTTTCTTGTTTCTACCAGTGTAATGCCTTTGGTTTTATTTCTCCTATATACTTAAACATTTCTCCCCTCGTGTGTTCCTTCCGTGTAAGATGGTGCATACATTCAGTAATTTTTCAAGCCGTTACACGAATCCGATAGCTGTCAGATGGCTACAGCAGGCTTTTCAGAGGTGTTTGCTTCTTTATGAATGTGTGTTATTTTACATCTTGTCTCTTTTCTGTAACGGTCTGAGATCATTTCACCTTTAGTAATATCAGACAACTACTTTGTTTGGGCATGAGATTAGTGATTATTAGTCTCTTGCTAATTTAAGGTAACATGTAAACTCCTGGTGACACGCGGAGCAACAGCTTCACAACCTTAGAGGGTTATAAAGGTTCTAAAGGAGGTGTGTTTATTCAGTTCTGGATGCACACAGGATCGCTCCCAAAGGTGTGCACGCCGAGCATGCTCATTTTCTGTGGTTATATGTCCTAAATATTACATATTCACGAGATTACATAATATGCCTATACATATTCAGTAGCTATCCCTGCTTTGTATTAAGATTAGTTCACCCCTTTGCATCTGCACCGTACTTCTTGGTAGTGGTCGTTAGGGGTCTCAGGGATGAAGTTAGTAGTCCTCCTCACTGTAAACTTTTCACCCCTGGTATCTTGCGCAAGCTCAGCTCATCCCTGGAGCTCATCCAGGCCTCAGGTCTGGTTTTGGTGACTTTGGCTCCTGTTTTGCTCCTGTTCTGCTCACAGAGGGTTAGCTCTTTGAGATAAGCAAATATCTGAAAGGTTTAGAACTAGACAAAACTATTCTAAGGCTTCACACCTTAGAATAACAGAAAAAATAACTACAAAAAACCCTCTGAAGCTTGTATCACTTGGTTTGACTTATTTTGGAGTGCATGTTAGAGTTTTGAGAAAATGGAACAGGTTTTTATTACCTATCATCTTTTTATTTTCCAGTTCAGTCTCTTCCTAAAGTCAATTGTAACATTGCAACTATAAACTTAGATATGATTTCTGTGATGAAGAGATCAAATTTTATATTCACTGATTCTTTTCAATTATTTCTTTCTCCCTTGTTTGTGTCTGTTTGTTCAACATTGTCCTCTTTAGATTTGCAAAGAAGCAGTTCTTTTGCTAATTACAATTTTTCAAAGCATTTGTTTTGTCAGACTTCTCAGGTCTTAGACAATATAGAAATCTAGGTGTTTGATGCCTTTCACTTTGTTTCAAATGAGTGCTGTAATTGTAATCAGCTGAATGACTAATCTTCATTCCACTTCAAGAGAAATCTAAACAATCCATCTAATTGCTTCAATTCTAACTTTGATTTCTAAGCAAGGTATTATGGATACATGTTTTGTAGATAAGCACTTATCAAGTAAAGTAATCCAGACCATAATACCTAAAAAACTTAAAAGTTTATGAAAATATTAGAGTTGTTATTATTAATTTCTTGTAATTCCTTGATTCTTGCTAACTAGAACGATTAGAAACAAGAATGAAAAAAAACCCTTTGTGGATCTTTTTAACTCTTCATTAATTGTAGATTGACAGAAATAAGTTAATCACACCTACTTAAATCAAAAATCAGAGCAAAGCTAGAAAAACGGCAGCAGGTACTTGTGCCTTGTAGTGGGTGTGGGCTTAGGAGGAATCACAACAATACCGCTACGGGTACCAAAGCACATCACGACCAAAGACAGTGTCTTCTGTAGCACTGGGATTTGTTGAGGTAGGTACAGCCAGCACTGGCAGCGAGAAGAGCTGTCGGACAGTCTCTCTCTCTCTCTTCAGGTGGGCTGGAGCTAATGGCTGGGAAAAGGTTCTGCCTCCCTTAGGGAGAGACACAGACTTGCAGGTTTTTGTCTGGGCTCCAGGATGCTCTACTGCCATGGGATCACTGTGGGACCATAGAAACAATAAAGCAGAGAAGCCACATGTGAGTCTGTCCCAGTGCTGCTATCAGACACGGCTGGGGCGATGAACAGGGAGCCCTCCAATATGAAAGAGAAGAGGGAGTGACGGGGTAAGGGTAACTCTAGAGAATCAAAGATTTTATTATAGTAGAGCAATTTGGTTAGCTTGATTCACTTTCTTTTGTTATTCCTCAAAGTAACATAAAGGAATTCACAGTGGAAAGACTCTTCCCGTGAATGAACCAGTATCCAAGTCACCAGCTTGTCTTAGTTCAAGTGCACTGTCACCTCTTTAATTCTGCAAAACTTAGGTTACTGAGCAAAATATCCACAGTTCCACACATACCCTGCAACTGCAAATGTGTATGTGTATAGACTTTGGTGCACAGGGAATTCATAAACCATGTAAGTGTCAGGTCAACTTGATAATTATCTTGCATCTATTTTGAGATGTGTTGAATGAGCTTGAAAATTATATCTAAAAATAAATGAGCGAATACTGATACCTTTACCAACAGGGATAAATTGAATTCCTGAGGAAACTGTCATTCCATCATCACTTATCCCTTAATTTATTAAATATTCTTATATAAAATCAGCAACTGTACAGACACGATGGCAGTAACTGTTAGTTATTACACCAGTATTATCTAAATATGAGATGTGTTTTCTTGTGATTTCATAAAATCCTTACTGCTCTGGAAGAGGGATGTTTACGAAGAATGACACTATTCTGAGAATTTATAGAATGGTCACTTGGAAAACCCATACATCATGCTAAACGTTTCCAAGTACTTAAAGAATGCTTGTGGGGGCGACGCTCTGTTCTGCTGTGGAAGAAACAAATATACAAACTTTCTGATTCTGTCAGACTGTCACTTAGAGGCTGTCATCTTGAGTTAAAGCTGGCAGGAGATTTGTTGGTAATGTAGATGATTCTTTTTATTTCCTAGCTGATGAAAATATTTTTTTTATTTTTTTTTTTTAAATAAGCAGTCTTTCAATAATAATTTTCATCAAATGTTTCAAAAGGATTTTGAAGTGTTGAAATGGTACACAGTGGCAGGTCTTATGACAAATGGTGTATATTGACAGGCACTGTATATTACTGTCATAGGTAAGGCTGTGTAAACAATACCATTTTTGATACTAATGGAAAGTGGTGGAAGGAGACTTAGTATTTTTTCGTGTTGGACGTGAAATGTCCAGGAAAAGAAAAAGACTATTGAGCTTCTCCATAGAAAATGGGACAGCCTTAATTAGATGGAAAATATGTCCTCAAAATATAAAGGTTGATTTAGTTGTTGTTATTTCGCTCTTGAAAAATTGTCTGCAGAACAAATACCTATCACTTACAAATTGTTATTATATTCATGTATTATTACTGTTATTACTGCTACTCACAAGCACCTAAATCAAAAGTCTTGATTTTAACGTTATTATCTTCCCTCAGTTTTGGTTGAAAAGTTTTGGAAAATCTAGTTTTCTGTAATTGCTAATGTGTTTTACGAATTTATCTGTCCAAAACACATATTTATTACCACCAGGTCCTCCAAGGAAGGTGTTCCATGTATTCATCAGTTTTTGTCTCCTGAGTCAGTTATCTATTTTTTTTCTTCCTTTGCTTTGGATGGAAAGACTAAGTGGATACCAGGTCCCAGTTCTTGAAAATCTCATGAGAGATGGAGTTGGGTGGCACCTGGGAGCAGCAAGTTGGGTGTGGCTGTTGCATCAGCTGGGAAGAAAGTAGGAAATGCCTTGGGGTTTTGCTAGAAAAAATGTGGGCCAACCTGGCCACCTCTTTCTGCAGAAATGACTTGCATCATTGCCTAGTTTCCATGACTGGTCCTCAACCACCTTCTCTCCACACCTCGCCTAAATGCAGTATCGTTCTCCCTCCTCTTCCCTCTTTTGTTATCAGAAAAAAAAAATACTGTGGATCTAAGATGATCTCAGCTTTATCCTGACTCTCTTGTGGTAAATATATTATAGATGGTAGTAAGTCTCCATGGTATCTTATTTTTCTTGGAGTGCTTCGTTTTATAAAAGTATGGTGTTTCTCTAAATCAGGGCATGTCGTTCTGGTGAGCCAGTTATCACTCAGGATAAAACTTAGAAATTTGAAGGTGTTGAATTAATGCTGTGTGCCTGCTTTGTCTTTCTTCTGAGAGGTGACTTCCCTATCTGGGGGATGGCTGGAAAGGGGGAAACTGGAAATTGGAGGTACTGGGCACTTCTGGGGACTTGCAACCATCAAAAAAGCGACCAAAACCTCACCTTGTGGGGCTTTTTTTTAGGGCAAAGCCTCAAAAAGACTTTTTTATTCCTTTTTTTTTTTTTTCCTAAGTTACTTAAAGATCAAAGGTGTTAAAGCTTGTTTGTCTACACTCAGGTTTACTTTCTAAAAACTTCAGCTCCTTTTCCAAGTGAAGTATTAGAAAATACCTCAATTTAAAAACAGGTCTTAAAAAACAATTCAGTCATGAAGTATATGTATACATTTACAAATTAATTTGAATTTATGAATTGCTAGCTTAGACTAATTCTTACTGTCTTAGACCTGTAACTGAATTTAAATGTCTTTCAGGTTAACATCAATGACATTCTACCTAGATTTGTCATTAATAGACACATAATTTTTCTTTTGTGTGGGAAAACTAAATAAAAGCAAAAAGCTCTCCTATTTTTAGAAGTAAGCACAGGAAATTAATTAGAAGATGGGAGAAAGTAAACAATAGTTTAAAATCTCAAAGGGAAGTCCTGATTTTCACTGCCAGTAAAAAGTTAATTTTCTAATGAACGTCTTTGTGAGGATCTATGATTATCTTCATACCAAGCAGTGTTATAGCTAAAATACTCTGATTTTCTGTTTGTGCCTTTACTTCCCTTCCTACTTGAAGAGCAGATCAACAAAGTGAAGAGTTTTTTATTCTCTCCTAACTTTCAGTGATAACGGTTGATTTTTATTTTTTTTTTTCCTCATTATCTATATTTTGTGCTGGTCAGTTAAGAGCTGACCTGAGAAGCCAGCACAGTCATATGTGGAGTTCAATATGCAATTACGTACAGTAGATGATGCACAAAAAAAAAAAGGTACAAGGACCCTGCAGAGGTTATTGTAGAATGTCTTGATCACAGGGAAAAAAATCTTAATACAGACTGTTTTAAGATTTAGTCATTCCTTCTAGATTTCTGGAGTCTCTATAACTAATAACCTCTGTTATTTAGTTTTTCTCTGCTTGCTTTTTTAATCTTCCAAAGTATTATTGACTGATAGATATCTTTCTTGCAAGATATTGCATTTAGAGGCTTAAATATTACTATTAAGCCAGCTACTCTATGCTACGTACTCTGGACTGGATTCTATACTTTCCTATTGAAACCTATGCATATAGCTGCATCCTTGCTTTTAATGTCTTGGTCTATGATATTACAGTATTCAGTTTGTGGTACCTGATATTTGTGACTATTATTATTTTGTGTTGTGTATACAATGTATACTTCACTAAATATATGTTATATATGATGTATAGATTATATGGTTCTATGATTGTTGCCTTTAATATTTTAAATTGAATTATACATAGGAGGCTTGTAATAAAATGCCCTGTATTGCTCTCAATGCAGTTCAATATTTTCATCAGAGTCCCATTTTGGCAGGTAGGTGGAAGGAGAGAAAACTTAGGTTTACATTATTAGACAGACTTGTCATTTCCCTGCTCTTCCCTTCCTCCCTCCTGCTTCCCCTCCACCCTGGACCCCCTTCCTTCACCTTCTCTGTGCTCATAGGAGGATGTCTATGTGCTTACTTGGCAATTTGTAGAACAATATTGAGATAAGTGAGTGCCATAAGGGTACAGATGATGAAATATTTGAATAGAACTATTTGAAAGAAGGCTAAAAGGCTCCAGCCCTGAGTTCCTACCCTCAGTCCTTGCCAGTATTCAACTGTGTTGGATCCATTCACAGCCTCCCAGAGCAGTGCTGGTTTCATACAGCTGTTGGCTGGAACTGACCTCTGGGGAGTCTCAAACTGCTGCAGAGACCTGGGAGATTTCTATCTGTTTGTAATTTTTTTAAAATGTCAACTGGAAAGTGAATGCAATAAGTCCCATATTTTATTCACATGTATCTGTCTGCATTCATAAGCTGGAACTGGCAAATAATCTAAACCCCAGGTTTGCTGAAGGGTAGGAGGCAAGGCTTCCCTTTTGGGGAGAATATAACAGCATTAGGTGAGTCCATTTTCACTTGGAGCTCTGACTACATACAGTTTAGATGCATACTAGATTGCAAAAACTATAATTATTCGAATTGGACAGCAATGTACTCCTAGAAACTTGCTTAAGCTAAATCTTGAGTTTTGTCTGTTATTTCTGGCAACATCATATGAAATCTACAGATCAATGTTAATCTTACTTTTGAATTATTCTCTTTTTCTTTGTTCAGGAGAGCATTGTTTAGTATAATTGTATAAGTAATTTCTTACTGTTTACAGGAAGGCTCTATGCTTCATTACCTGTACTTCAGGCTTAAAAACTGTAACCTCAGGGTGAGGGAAAAAGAACTTAAGGAGAACAAACAACAACAGCTAATCAAGTAATAGCTATAGTCATGACTCAAAGCTTATTTTCCTATTTATCTAATCTGATTCAACACCTTTGACAGTAACTGGCAGTTTGTTGTCAGTTTGCAGCATCAAGCACAAAATTTCCTTATACAATCATATTAATGAATTATTAAACTTTTGCTAAACCTGTGTAGACAGAATTTTTAAGTTATTCACAGCTTTTTGCACTGCTCCATTCTCATGTCTGTGGTTGATTAAACAGCCCTCTCTTAAATCAATAGTCCTTGCCAGACCTGTCACATAAGTATCTGCGTAAATATGATAGGCAATCCTGAGAAAATTATATCCTTCTCTCTTAAGTAGCATGATACGATTGC
The DNA here is from genome assembly GCA_013398155.1 of Pedionomus torquatus. Classification (NCBI taxonomy): domain Eukaryota; kingdom Metazoa; phylum Chordata; class Aves; order Charadriiformes; family Pedionomidae; genus Pedionomus; species Pedionomus torquatus. Next base: position 14,923 of record VZRU01005246.1, on the reverse strand, counting down.
AACAAGTTCAGGTAAAACATCATTGCATTGTTAAGGTGTAAAACTGCAGGGAATGGTTTATTCCTAGAGCTGTAAGTCAGAAAAGAAAAAAGCATCATTAGGGAAGTAATACAATTAATGTCAATAGTAATAAATATTACAATTTATTTAAGAGCTTGACAGTTTTCTCTGGTAGAATATTCCTAAAAATAGAAGTTTAGAGAGAGGAGAACTCTCTTCCCCCATCTCACTCTTCATTTTGGGAAATAAATCCCTGCAGATGCTCACATTGACAGTTTTGATGGATATCTAGGCACTGTGTTGTGTACCTCTCCTTCCCCACCCACTAGCCTTTTCTGCCCCCAACTTGTTGCTTTCATCGCTCTTGCCTTCTGTCAGTCTGTACCGTTCCTCACAAACCCTCTGCAAATATCTGGGGCTTTTGGAAGTTATTAATCTGGTTTTGCATTCTGTGTCTGCTCCCTTATATCCACAATCAGAATGATCTTCTCTGACTGCAAACTTGTGGAGATAAGCGCTGCTTCTCCTTCAGGGCCCTATCGCAGCCTTGGTTGGGTCCGCAGCACTACTGCAGGGCTGTGCGATAATGATGATTAATGACGCCACAAAAATCCTATTACTCCAGCTGGCTTGAAATGTCCCGGCGAACATTTCATCTGTAGATGCTGATTCACAGAGCTCAAAACATGTCACCTGGAAGATCTTCAAACCAAGCTCCAGAGCTGCTGTCTGGACTGCTGTCTGTGCAGCCTGCTCCCTTTCTGTCCTTGATGGCTGCCCAAAGCCTCCTCTTCCTTCCCCGACAGCACGATGCTGCCATGCACTCAGATGTTCTGCTCTTACGGTGGCATATGTCACCTCAGGTACCTCACTGACCAGCCACTGAACCCTCCCAATTTTGCTCAAGAGAGGCAGTGCTCTTTTTTTCCTCTCCTTGCAGTGTCTGAGATGGCATCTTTCGGCATAAATTATCTTCTCTGCTGAGCGTTCTGCTCTGTACCAACCGGTACACAACAAACCTATCTGATCCAGACTTCTGTCTGCAATAAATATGTCACGCTCCTTACTGAAGTGACAGTAGATTTGTGCCGATTCTTGATGTTATCTGTGGTGCTGTGGAATCTGGTGCTGGATCTTCCATCCCCATTTGTGTACCCAGGTCAAGAACCAGCTTAGGCCAGACTCCAGAGCACTACCAGGAGCCTGGAGGCTCAGAACCTCCAAGAGGTTTGAGATCTCCAGGAGGCTGAGTTAATCCAGACCTAAACTCCCAGCAATTTATTTGGGCAAGATGGAGTGGGGAAGGTAAAAATTGAGATTTTCAGAGCGTGGTGCGGTGTAGCCCATCAAAAAAAGTGTCAGTGTGTGCTGAACGCTATCTTTGTGCAATGTTAGAACACTTTGATCCTAAGCAAAAACTAGTGGTAGAGATGTAAGACATGAAAAAAAACAGGGTTCTTGTGTTTAAATTTACTTTTAGACATTCTCTTTGGAGCATGTAGCCTGAGAAGCTCTGGCAGACCTTAACTGATATGCTCTGGGACTCCTGGCAACAACCCAAACTGATAGGTATTAAATAGATTAAAAACATTGGAAGAGTTTCTGTGACTTTCCAACTTTATTCTCAATTGAACCTTTTGAATTCTTCCAGAACCTTCCTTTTTCTTGAAAGGGCAATAGTCCACAAGAATTCACTTCTAATGACACTTTATGATGCACTTGACATCTAAATGCTGAAAAATGTTCCGCAGTCATTTGCCTTCAAAATTAAATTTGTGCATGAAATGTTTGCAGTGAGTTGAGCAATAAGCACAGGTGTTCTGAGAGGCGAAACACATGTTTTGCTCCTAGTACTTTTTTAGTATTAAATACTAAATTTTAGTATTAATTATTTCTGAGTTAGGGTTAGGAATCAGATTTCAAAATTAACTTCTGCTGTGAATACGTGTGCAAGCGAATTTTAAATGTCTGTTTGCTCATGTGAGTTTGTTCATTCGTTCAATTACAAAGGAGAAATATTATCAAAGCTTTCAGATGAATAAACTATTCCTCTAAAATATCCAGTAGGGAATAAATAGAATAGAAAAACTGCCTTCTGGATCAGAGATCAATCCTGAAATATAAAAATGAATAATAACATATTGAATCATTTCAGTTTTATATGTTAAACAAAATATCTTTGATATTTAACGAGTAGGAGAAACACCGAATACACTGGTTTTCTTATTATTTTTTCCCTTTGTAATTAAGGGAATTTAAGGGAATTGTTTAAATTAATTCAGAAATCAGAGCCTCTTTGTTCCAAAGGAAAAAAATCTATGCAGACAGAATTATGCCAGAATTAAAAAAGAATGGGGAAAAGATACATGAACTGCACTAAGAACCACAGTAAATGCACCCCCAAGTTTAGGTCCTTGTTTACCTCTGCTCAGGAAGGTACTGATGCAGCAAGATATTTATTTTATATATAATTTGTAATGTGATGTTAACCGATTAATTAAGATAGCTACTCTTTAGACACTGAAGGAGTGGGGAGAATTTTTTAGAGAGTGATCAGGCTGATGGCTTGGTGGGTTCTACTTGCTAGTGGAACAGTCATCCTCTGTGATGACTAAACCTTCAGATTAATGGAATGAAAGATTCTTAAGAAAAGTTTGGATCTACAGGAAACTTTTATCAATACTATGATCAATGAGGCTGTGCTATAATTCTTGGGAAAGCCTTGTTCAAGCTGTTCCATGAGGAATAGTAAATCAGACAAAAGATGTGAAAATGTACACAATGGGAGAAAAGATATTGTTTCGGGTAAGACATCTAAGAAGGTTATTTTGTTCTCTGGACTTCTGAATTTAAAATTTGAAGAATGAAAGTCAAAGTAAAATTTACAGTTTGGCATCAATTCAAGTGTTTTTCTAATGTTAGTGAATCTATCATCTCTTACTAGTACTGCTCATCTCAAACTCGTATGATATATTCAGAACCAAAACATATCAAGACTTCCTGGATAAAAGACAAGAAGCTATTTGTTATTATGTCTTAGGTATTTTATTTTTAAACTAATGCACAGCTTTACTCTTATTCCTCTCATATTTTCTACAACAACCTTTTCCTTAGTTTTTATTCTTTACGGCGATGCTGAATTAGCACTGGTTTTGTTTTCAAAACCCATACATAAAGGCATCCTGCTGGAAAGGGTTCTTGCTGTTGAAGTGCAAGAATTACTTTATGACGATGATTCAATTAAAAAAAAATTCTTCTCAAATTATTAAAAAAATTTGGTCATGCTAGGAAAAAGAAACATCAAAAGGCATTTTGGGTTAAAAATCTGTTGACTCAAGAAAGGACCTTGTCATTTTTATAGATCATACAGCATTGATTAATGTGAAATGGGTCCATGTTACTGAAAATCTTTGCATTTCTTTAAGAAATGCTAAACAAGAACCATGTGCATACATGTGTGGATTAGAAATGTCAGTCCTTATGCAGTAGACATCTTATTTTTTCCATATGAGCTTCTTTGTTTCCTTATTTATGAATCAGTGTGTTATCCATTGACCCATGTAGTTTCAATGTGCTAATAAAAACTACATATATTTGGGATATGATTGTGTTTTCATTTTTGGATGCCTCCTTAAGGCTCAGTTCCCTCTTTTGGTTTGAATGCAAATGTCTTTGAGAAGGTACAATTTATTATTCAGGAAGCATCCTTAACTGTATCAAAGGGGAAACAGATGACTACAGTATATTGCAACAAGGTAGCCTTTTTTTTGCAACGATTAGCTAGAAGCTCTTTATTAAGTAGAGAATTGTGCAGCAGTAGTGAATAGGCAATTCAGAACCAGGAATCATTGGAGGGCTAGAGAACTGTCCTCAGCAATTGCTTAATGTAGCTTAAATTGCATAATGGGGGG
>VZRU01005246.1:0-10937 GCA_013398155.1 Pedionomus torquatus | reverse complement strand
CATAAAATTCACAAAGGGGGGGGGGGAGGAAATCTATTTTGTGCTATAAAAATGAAACAAATGTTTATTTTCTTGTTAATGTTTACTGCAGTGCCAGTATGATTTTGGTGTAAAACATTTATTTAAAGATTAATGTAAGCATCTGCTCAGCTGCATATAAGAAACGTTATGTCAGGCAATAAGAAGCTGAACAGTTTTCTTCCATTCCATCGAATCTATTTTCCCCCTGATGTTGGCACACGCAGACGTGCCCAACAGAAAAAGTTGAGAAGACAGATAAAGGAGGAGGGGCTTCTGGGAGGTGAAAGCCAATCTTATGGATTTGATGCAGTCTGAACTTGATCAAGTGATTGTACACTATGGTGTCTGGAAAACCAAATAATACATTGGAACTAATTATGAGGAAATTTCATTAGGTAGAAAAATCAATCTTCTCTTCCTCCATGTTCCACTATGGCATAGATTTAAGGACCCTGTCCAAAATTTTACTGTGCTCAATTTAGTATTGTTTGGCACGCCCTACTTCTGGCTTCACGACAAAGAAGGTATTTTAAATAGAATTCATAGGAATATAGAAGACAGGTCTAAAGTGAAGGATTTTTTTAACCTGCTAATAATGGACTTGACAGCTGAAGGCTGCAAATTTTATGAGACACTTGCTTATAATCCATAGATGCAGTACTTGTGAAAAGTGAAGGGAGAAAGGAAAGAGGGAGATCCTTTTGCTACATAAAGTAGTATTATGAAAATAGTTGCTCTCGTGTTTCTCTGGTATTATTAATTCTTATAAGCATAAAATGTAGCTGCAAACATTTTAGTGTTAACTATAACCAGTGAAAAGAATACTCTTGGGAAAAGGTTTGGATCAATTTACTAATTACAATTCTTAAATGCCTTGAATTATGAACAAGAAGTACATTAGCTTTCAGTTGTACAAATTATCATTGCATTTTCCTCTGCCTTCAGGGATAGAATATTGTAGTAACTAGCCTGCTGTTACTTGGTGTTCTCTCTTATGACACTCTTCCTGATGTTTTTCTATTCTTTCTTTAGTGGCTGTGTAACTCCACTCTTTATGAGAGTTGGCCTGAAATGGGAAATTTTTCCTTTAAGGCTGTCTGATACCAACTTTATGGTATTTGTTACATACCAAACTTTTTTTTTTTTTTGCAAGGCATGCAGAAAAAAGGCTGTAGTTAACTATGGCCTTGTCATTTTGCTGCCCAGCTGTGACAGCCAGAGTTAGCTACAGGCTAATTCAGAGCCCAGAGAAACACAAGTTCTGTGGCTTCAGAAATGCCCCAATCTTGCAGTGTCTGTTAGTGATACCGTAGTTGTTTCAGCAATTTCTGGGATCCTGTCAAATCCCCAGAAAGTAAGTTATTGAACTTTTGAAGGTGTCATATCTTTGATAAAAGGCAAAAGGTCTGCTGCAGTATGTGTTATCTTGCTGGGTTAGTGTTGAACTAACTGCTTGTCCAAGCCTGTGAGGCTTTGCTTGTTGAATCATAGTACACAGGAAAGGAAAAAAAAAAAAAAGAAAGAAAAAGTAAACACACCTGCTGATAAAGACTTTTCCTTTGTTCTATTCTTAGAAATTTGGAGGATTTACAAGAATTTTTAACTAGCTCAGGTTCTGCCATACACACAGTTTTCCCAATTACTAAATTTATGTCCATGTTACAACAGTAAAGTCTGCTGGAAAAAAAGACAGCTGGATCACAGCATCAAATTTAAACTGTTTTTTGGAGTCAAATATATGGTTAGACAAGTTAATAGAGTGCATGAAGATCTAGCTATAGCCATGGTTCCTAAGAAAGATTAAAAGATGTTAGAAAAATTGCAAACGTGTTGATGTGTTTAACGTCAAGATGACCAGAGAGTTAAACAAAATGGAAAACCAGAAAACATCATCTTTCTATTCATGATTAAGTCACACTAAAGAAAATATGAAACTAGTTCTAATTTTGGTTATGTCCATAGCCTAAAGGAAAAGATGCCATACATCTGAAGGGTTGATCAGACTCCAGTTTGTCCAGATGTTTTCCTCAATTTGAATGGCATATGTCGGTTTCAAAAAAATAAGAGTCACAGAACTATTGCAAACCACATCACGGACCTCTTGGAAACAATGGTAACCAAGGAAGAGGTAACACTTATCTTCTCTCAGGTCTGGGTATAGAGTCTGAATGGTAATTACTTAATAATTACAGTGAGCATGTATTCATCTTTTGAGGAGTAAGCTATATACCCCATATAGTCTTTTTAGTAATGAACATAGATCCTAGGAATAACAAGCCTAAATCTTACCTTTCTAGGCTTATGTTATTATGACACAGTGTTCTACTGCACAAATGAAGACTTAAAAAAAAAAAAAAAAAAAAAGAAAGAAAAAAATTCAGGAAGGAAGCTTCTCAAGAGACAACAGCAATTGGCAGAGTGTGAAAAAAATGTGTGTATGTACATCATGGCAAATGCTTCTATGCATATAAATAATTTCATTGGCAGTTCATGATGTCTCTAGGCTGGGAAAAAGAAGGCAATCAATGCTAAAAGCATTTCAAAAGTAGTATTTAGTTGTGAACAGACATTATGATTTTCCTTTTTTTTTTTTTTTCTCAAATATGGGAAACTGTAACCAGTCATTATCAGTCTTACACTATTGTACTGGACAACAAAAAATGTCTTTTGAGAATTCCATAATAATTAACTCTATGACTAAAAGCAGTCTTGTGAGAAACTATGCGGTAGTATATATTTTTTTTAATGACACATGGGCAGGGTATTCATTCCAACAGCTTCACTCAGCCAAAGACGTGAATTATAAAGGCACACAATTAAGAATTACAAGTACTCCACAAATTTTTTTGTCCCTTTGTGCATTTTCCATGACAAATTTCAAGTGCAGCACATCTGATTTTATAAACAAATAATACTTGCGTGTGAATAAAATAATTTAGCAAGTTCATGTTACGAAGAGAACAAGTATCTAGTGTTCAGTGTAAGTCGGTGGATGGCGTAGACCTGTTAGATGGGTTTCTGTTGCTGAATTTGCAAAAAGACTGGACTGCTCAGGCTGTCCTGTCTGCTGACGTACGTGGTAGATCAATCCATCCACCTAAACTTTATATAGGCATCTCTACTGAAATGCCTTGTAAATTAAATCTAGATTTGCTAGTTCTCAGCAGGCCATCAATTTTGGCTGACATCTTTTTTTTTTTTCAGCTGAGACGGTCAATTAGGTTCTAAAGAACAATATTGCTTTCAAAGTTTACAAAAACATCTGTTTTAATGGTTACAGTAGGTGGGTTCAGTGGCTGTCCTACAAACTACATGTACAAAATGAATAGTCTTTGTTTATTCCGCTAAATGGGAATGTGGCGGTGGAGCAGCCGGCCTTTAAATTCCACTGGTGTTCCCTGGTTGGGATCTGCTTATCTGTAGCTCATCCAGTCCCCAAAAGATTTTTGCTGAGCAAAGTTCTATTTGGATGAAAGCTGGAAAAAGGGAGATTAAGAGGACTGAAACAGATTTGGGTTTGTTTTGTGGTTCCCTTGGGTTTTTCTCGTTTGCTCTTTTTTATTTTTTTTTTTATTTTTTTTTAGCTTGTTTCATGTTGCAGTGAGAAGCTGGCTGTTAAAAAGTTGTACTATAGAAGCCTATAGAAAAGTACAAACAACAGTTCAGTAAATCTGAGTGTAAGCATTAAGAAGTCACACTGTCTTGCAGATTAAGCAAAATTTAAGGCAAATGTTTCTGGGGTGCTACTGGGTGGATTTATACCCAGTATCAATGCAGACTCTGTAGGGGTGGCTATACAACTTCATAAAGAGTGCTGTATATGTCCTGGTTTGGGAGGGAATGGTCTAATTACACCTCATGGGACGTACAGAAGGCAAATGGACAACTGTAATTTTGGTAAAGCAGACAGATTTGGTGATGGGAGAGTCTGCTTTACACAAGGAGTTGGGATTCTTTTGCTTTTACCTCTGATTCATCTTCCACATCTTCTAAGACTTCTGTATCCAGGATATACAAAACTCTATTATGAGCTGTGCAACTTTGCACTGACAAAGACTTCATGTGTCTCTGCAGATTAAGTTCTTGTACTTTGGGAGAGCACAGAAACCAGTACTTGACAAGAAAGTGTATTATCTGGAGAAAAGCTATCTTTCGGAGATACTAGTCTTTAACCCTACAATTGTTTCTCTAGAGGAAAAATAGATAAAACCAGAGTCTGTTGTAAAAGCAAACTATCTTTCACACTATTTCCCTGTTGTTTAATCTCACGAATCCAGAGAACCAGAAGTGTGGAATATTGCTCATCATATTTTGAAAATCAGATCTATCTTATATGTTCAAACACAGATCCTACCCAATTTGCTACCAGCACCTTCTTGAAACACTTTGTGGATTCACAGCAGTTCTAACCGCGTTAGTCATGAAGATGGGGATGTGATGGTTTATAATGTAATACAGACTGTTTTCAAGTGAAATTGCTTTTGATCTGAAATTTTATTGTACCTAGGATTAGTTTTAGGCTAAATTTCAAACACATTGTGGTCTAATACAAGCTACCAGATGTTGTTTTCACCTCCTCTGGCTTCTCTGTGCTTTCTCAAGCTGCTTGCCTGTATGTTAACCTTGTTTCTAAACTACCAAAATTTCCTGTCTCTACTTTTCCCCTGGTCACCATGAAGGAAACTGATAACCTGACAGTGGCCACCTGTGAAGGGACTGACAGAGAGAAAGAAGTTAACTACTAATACAAAAAAAGATGTTTGTTCTTTCCTGTTTATCTTACTGAAGTGTATCAGCAAGATTTGCTCCAGAGGATAAAACCTTCTGCCATAGGCTGGCTACTTGTTTCTTGGCTGTTGCGTTTGCTGTAATTCTAAGCTGATATCTGGAAAACCAAGCAAGTTATCTTACATTCTCCCCAATTGAGAGAAAACTCATCTCCAAGATGGTGCTGTGGAAAGCAGAAGAACATGGTATGTTCCTGTGAAGCCATTACCTCATTGCTAATCTGGGTTCAACGTCTTTGGTCTGTTCTCTGACTGTAGTATACACTGTTGGCTTTCTTACTAGAGGATCATGATGCACATCATGCAGAGGAAGCTCAAATCTAGCTCTTTGACCATTTCTTTCCCTTTGATTTCAACAAACAAAGCAAGTATCTGTCAAGCTGTTCTTTGATTTTATGTTGTCTCCCAGGCTGGCGCACTGTTTCTCAGAGCATATTTCAAAAAAGAAGGGTTATTAAAAGCACTGGTGTGGAAAGTGGGTCATCAGAGACTGCTGTATTTTAATGTATAGTAATGTTTTTAAATATAGGTTTATAAGCTTAAATAGCTTTCTCCACCACATAACTAGATTATGGAAGCTGTAGGCTCTAGCTGATTGTTGTGGTTGTTATAATGCAAGCTTCAGGGAACTGTATGGAGGAATTGTGTGTAGTGATAGAATTTCCTAAAAGTCAACAACTGGGGCTCTCTCCAGTTTCTAGAGTGACAAACTGTAGGACCTAAAACATGAACCATGAACGTTTAGGCAGAACAGTAACTTGCTGGCTACTGTTCCTGTTTCTTAACTCTGAGAACCCATACGTCTATTTGCTTGGAGCATTTCTGGCTTGGAAATCAGATGGATACTTATGGTTTTGGTGCTCTTTTTTGCCTTTTTTTTTTTTTTTTTAAATTTAAAATTTCAGGGGAGCAAATTTTCTTTTAAAAATGAGCCCAATAAACCCAGGTATGTTTAGAAAGCAAAACAATATGTTACCTATCACAACCTTCAGTTTTCTGGAGAAGCCTCTCGACAGTCCAAACAATGTCACACTTCATATTTTAATTTCTTAATAATAATCTACTAATGCACTGAGAAATTCTAGGTAAAAGACTACTTGTGCTCTTAATTGTATATTTAGTGTAAGCTGTTAAGAATGAGAAAATATTAAACAGTGTTCCTAGAGATACGTGTTTGCATTTTAAATGGTTGATATCATCACTGAAGAAACTGAACCAGTGTCAGTTGCCTGCTTTCTGACTGGAAAGGTAAAAACCAAACTGGCATTCTGTGAAGAGCGTGTTGGTACAGAAGAGTTACCTTTTAACTTAATTCTTTCTTGTTTCAAAGAGAATTTCTTTATATTCTTCTTTATAAATACTCTTTTTGTTATACTCCATATGCTCTTTTTTCATATCTTGCCCTGAGATAATGGTTATTAGTTACAAGCAATAGCACTGGCTCAGCTGCCACCAATTTTACTAGATCAGTTATTTCGGTGACACCACCCGTCACTATTAACAGTAAACCTGTCAGCTATTAAAGGTAAAGGAATGGCTCCAGTACTTTTAGTGATAAAGCTAATGAATTTCAGAGGAATAAATTATAATAAAATTATTCACATTCAATGGTTAGGCCTCAAATTTTCTTCTTGAGGTAGAAAAGTTTAATTGACCCTTATCAGTGGCACACTGTGTCTGTGAATAGGCTTTGTTTAGAGGTGATGCGCAAATTCAGGGTACAAACCCCACCATCCTAGGTAGTCCCAGAGTTAAGCTTCATAAATATAAATAGAGAATATGTTTGTTGGGATGAAGCTCCCGTGGCCGAAGCTGATGGTTGGCGCTTAGCAACGCTGCTGTTTCCACAGTGTGTGTGGTGTATGCAACAGTCACAAGACTGCACAACTGCCCATAAGCAAAAGTTTGGTTTCAAAGCTGTATAGATTTGATGAAGCGAATGTTGGAACTACCTGCTTGGTAGTGATGTAAAGGCAATCCGCTAAGAAGAACAAAAAGGAGGAGAGTGGCATGTTACCGTAATTACGACTGTAGTGACAAATACGGGTCATAACCTAGAAGGTTGAAGTGGAGAAGTCAGTAGCCTGCATAAATTGATGATAACCAGTACCTCCAAAAAGTAACACTACAGACAATTTATAACTAATTTTGTGTTCTACTTTGCCTGCACATCTTTTTACTTTTCCCGTGAAGCTGATGAATGATGATTTGGAAGAAGTGAGATTCGCTTGGTAGGATTCTTGATTGGCCAAATTTTTCTGCTGTCTCTCTGGAATAAGCCAGCACATCTCTTAACTAATGGATCTGATAGAGATTCTGACAGTCCAATCACGAAAGATCAATTGCCAAGAAGAATCCACAATTTAACTAAATAAATACTGTTTCAAATATTAAACTTGACAGAGAATGCTTTTTATTGGATTGAAAGTAAAACTAGCTAATCATTGTGAGCTTGTGTGAAATAATACAGAAGCTCAGAAATTCCTGTGTTTTAGTGACGTGCTGTTCATTCTTGAAAATGTTGCTGCTTACTTGAGTTCAAGCTACTTGGCCATCGGCTTGTAGCGCAGCATCTGTGGCCACTCCTGAAGCGATGTAATCTTGGTCAGGTAACTGAATCTACCTTTTAATATAAATGATAAAGGTAGTCTCTGCCCCAGTTACAGGACTGTAGCTCTCCTTCCAGAGCATAGTGGCTCAGATGAGGAGGCTTGCAGCAATTGGGCTGCCTGTGTGGTCATGGAAAGTACTGGAAGTACTGGAAGTATCCAGTTTTCCTCATACATTTTGTCGCCCACGCCTTTGTCTTTCTCATATTCATTTCAACAGCTATGGCTGCCTTTCTCTTCTCATTTTCCTTTTCAACCTGTTCACTTCTGCTGTCTCACTTGCATTAATCTTGGGTCTGATCTTATCGGTTCCTTCTCTGCAGCCCAGCTCGATACTTTAGCATTACTTCTTTTGAGGCTAGAGACAGGTATTCTCATAAGGCTTTAACACCTGCAAGTCTGACCTTTCGAAGTCTGTATTATATTCTGTTTCTTGCCTCTTCACGCTCATGCTGCAAAATTCAAGAGCTGCTTTCTTTCTGTATTCTCTCTGCTGGAAGCCCAGCAGTGTGCAAAAATAGAAGGATGGTCGTGTATAGCTTTGTGAGGGGCTTCTCTCTATTTGTGCCGAGAGATCGATGCTGCAGCATACGCATATTCCTCCAGCAATCTGTTATTTGCCTATGTGTAAACCTTTTATTTAAAAATTAGTTTAAGTGTGATGAGTTCATTTGACAAATGCGCCTTCTGATAGTTTTTGCACCTGGTAGAAAGAAAGAGTTTAATCATGGTAGAGTGTGAACTGCTCACTCAGGAATGGAGGAGATGTTAGGCTCACACAGCAACAAAGCTGACTAGAAAGCGGAATAAAGGAGTTGTGTACAGAAGTGCACACACACAAAAAAATTAGTTTCATTTGAAGGCTTTTGATATTTTTTTTACTTAGAAATGAGCTTTTGGGGGCATTTTCCAATCCAGTGTAACACCCCATTCAGTGAATATGACTGTAGAGGCTTATAAGGACTTGAAGACTCATTAATATATATGCATAGATATACCTCCTGTTGTGAGCATTTTGCAAAGCATTTCTTTACATTTGACTTTACATTGGACTGCTCTATAGCAGAAACTTGTTAACTTAGGATCTTTATTATTCTGTTGCTAGAGATAGATGTAACGGCAAGTTTTAAGAAAATACAATTTGTTTTTTTTCAGAGTATGAAACGGCCAGTCTTTAAAGATATGTATACTTACAGTTTTTTATATTTCTTCATAAATAGCTGTGGAAAAAAATGGAGTGGTAAAAAATTCTTGCTTTACTGAAGATAAATATCTCATTAGGGAAGAACAACATTTTTAGCCACCAAGCCATGGTTTTGGCTGCGGTAATACGTACTGTTTTGGTCTCTGTCATCACTTTTCTCTCTAGAGTTTATTAATTTCAGTTTGGGACATTTCTGATGCTCTTATGGCCAGGGAAATGTGTATTTCAGCCCCATTCCACTTGGACCCTCTTCTGTGTGGATTTAGGTACCTCCATGCAATAAGCTAGTTAAGATGATATTGGTTCTTGAAGTCTCAGTTCCGTTGTCAGTGGTGAACACTGCTTCTTCTGTAGTCTTTCTCTCAGCCTCTGCTGTAAATATTGCTAACAGGTTAGTAGAAATTAGGCTTAGTTGTACCATTTTAAACAGGAAGGTGGTTTTTTTCCTCTCTGACACACTCTGGTTAAGAAAAATGATGGCACTTTATATAGAGAGTTCATTTAGGACCCCCATCCCATCTTTTCTCCCAATGTATGGCATTTTTCTGGGTATATTTTGGGGGGTACGTACATAGCTTTCTTAGTGTTCATAGTGTTATCATTTTCTTTTCCACTGGAAACTTGGTCTTGCTACTGACACAATTTATAGTGAATCAAAGTACTGTGTGTAAACTTGTGAATCCTAAATTCATAGATTGGNCATCTTTTCTCCCAATGTATGGCATTTTTCTGGGTATATTTTGGGGGGTACGTACATAGCTTTCTTAGTGTTCATAGTGTTATCATTTTCTTTTCCACTGGAAACTTGGTCTTGCTACTGACACAACTTATAGTGAATCAAAGTACTGTGTGCGAACTTGTGAATCCTAAATTCATAGATTGGTCTCACTGTATTCTCATTTTTTTAAACTCTAAATGTCCAAATAGCCAAGATATCCCACCAGGACTTGGATATGGTCAGACACTACCAGTGGTGGGTGTTGCTGTTTAGGTTTACAGACACTGAAGCTGGATTTATCTGCTTCGTAGTCGGAGACCAATATAAATAAAAAAACTTCATCAAATTTCTTGAATATTTTTTGTACTTCATGGAAAATTATTGAATATTTTCTGAGTAAAAACTGCACACACATTGTAAGTTTTCCCCTAGTATCTCAGTGGTGGTTAATGATTATGATAAACAGCTTTCACATTGCAAAATATTTACAAACAGAAAAGGAACTTGCATAAAACACAATTAAAAAAAAAAAAAAAAGGCTGTTACATAATCCAAACAAGACAAAAGGAAAGTGAAAATAAAAAATAAAAAATTTGCATGATAATACAATAAGCCTGTGTGGAGAGGGCCACTCTGAAGTACTTCCACTTGCTACTTTTGATTGTCAAGAGATTTAATTTTTCCCTATTATCCTGTTTTAAAAAGCTTGATGAGTTTGCTTGATGAATTGAAGTAGAGACGTGTAGCGAGTGTACAGGTTCACTTGTGCTCACTCTAAGTGGGAAACAGTGTTTTGTGTTGTGTTTTTTTTTTAAAGATGATATACATCGTGTTTAATGATGGGTAGCTCTCCTCATTTTTACGTTCAGTTTCTCACAACTGAATGTGCCAAGTATTTATGGAATTATCAGGTAAAAAGATATTAGTTTTAAAACTAGGAAAACATAAGACCATAAATTTTAGACCTTTGTGTGCAAATTGGGTTGAACACCATGATAAAAACTTCTGCAATGGTCCTAGCTTATGAAAAGGCAAAACCAAAATGTGAGAATGGTTTAGTTCAATTTTTTTTTTTAATGCTTTGTTGGACTCCAGGCAAGAAGAAAGAACTGAAATAACTAAAAATGCAATTAACCAGTTTTCAGTATTAAAAGGCGTCCTTTTATTTTAAACTCTGTTCTGAAAAGCTAGGGATGGAGTTTTTACTCTAAACACATTTCATTAATTAAAAGAAATTTTACTCTTTCAAAAGAGAAAGATCACCTGGGATTCAAAGAAAAAAAATTTCATCAAAGTAAACAAGAAATCCACGCACAATTTTTTTTACACAGGAATTTAAATTTTTTATTTATTTATTTTTTTATTCCTAGTGCATTCACTTGTTCGTGTTGTGTGTTCAAGTTCCTTTTTATTGGTGCTTGGTTTCACCTTGTAGATGGTTCAATAAAAATGTAGAATTTGAAAAAGAGGCTTAGGCTGCATGAAGCGAATGCCTTGCCCACTTCTGTTGACATCTCCAAATTAGTTGAACAGGTCTCAGCAAAATATGAATTTACTCCACAGCTAGATGGTAATGTTAAGAATTTGAATAAGAAACA
>VZRU01005245.1:136304-150177 GCA_013398155.1 Pedionomus torquatus | reverse complement strand
GGCAGGGGGGTTGGAACACGATGATCTTCAAGGTCCTTTCCAACTCTAACCATTCTATGATTCTATGATCTCCTGGTGCTTTGCATGGAGGAGGAAGATTTCACATGAGGTGCTGTTCAGATACAGCAGCTCCATGGAACGTAACCTTGCCCATCAGCTGCTCTTTTTCTTTCTTTCTTTCTTTCTCTTCGGCTTTGGCTGCCCATGAAGTGACAGACAGATGTCGTCACGTCCCATGTGTGCCTGGTGGTTACCCTCCCCAGTCCCCTTCTAAACACCCAATTCACAGCTGCTGGCTTTGTACCGATAAGAGAACGAGATGACTTCCTTTTCTTCTCTCCACCCCCTCTCCCTTCCAGAATAAGCTGGGCTGTTTTTTGGTAAATAACCAGCTGTCACTTCTTCGCTTGAAACTTTCCAGGCTCCACCACCTTGGCCAACCCTCCTGAAGGATGCTGGAGGCTGGAGCGTTCCTATCGGGCAGCAAACTGCCTTCTGCATCCTAGAGAGAGCTCTCCCCACCTCCCATATCCTACGAATCTTACTGCCTTTTGAACTGTCCCGTGGTTTCTGTGGACTAACGAATCTCTCTGCTGGGTCGGGAGCCTTGACCAGTTATGGTGAGGTAGGATATTCTGTTCTGTCTACGTCTGGCTTCTGTTTTTGACAAGGCTGGTGTTTCTGAGTGGGGAGAAGGCACGGAGGTCATCTCTGTAGTTTAGATTGCACAGAAAGGTTCCACTCGTGCTACGGGAGGATGTGAGCTAATAGCAGTCAAGAGAGCACCTCTGAAGGTGTGGGTGCTGACAGGGTGGGAATAGTGATTAACGGAGCTCGTTAGCCACAGAGCAGTGGGTTCTCTGCAGAAGAGCAAGATTCTCCAGTGGAAACTGCCCTTCAGATGCCTCTGCAGCTCATGGGCGATGGTAGCACTCGCCTCGTGCTGGCTTCAGCACTGGGAAACGGCGTGTTAGCAGTTTCGCTCATATGATTCCTATGATGACTGTTAATATGATTACTGAAAAGGCGTTCGGTGCTGACTGCAGCCTGGCAGAGGTCACCCCCCCGGCGAGCAGGACGTTATTTTGTGAGGTTATTAGATTTTTATCTCATAATACCTTATTAGCAATGCTGTGTTAATAGCTCCTCGCTTATCTCTTCGTTTACCTTGCCGTGGCTCTGGCTGAGCGCTCTTTCAGGCGCCGATAGCTGCTTGCCCATGTTGGAGCATTGTCATTTCGAGGTGATGGACACCTCTAGCTGACCATTGTAGGTCCTTACAAACTGTGTGAACCTCTAGCTGACCATTGTAGGTCCTTACAAACTGTGTGAACCTCTAGCTGACCATTGTAGGTCCTTACAAACTGTGTGAACCTCTAGCTGACCATTGCAGGTCCTTACAAACTGTGTGAACCTCTAGCTGACCGTTGTAGGTCCTTACAAACTGCGTGAAATGCCAGCATTTAGTGGGAAGGACAGTGTTTCTAGCGATGGTTATGTATAGGAGATTGCACAGAAAGGTCCCACTCGTGCTACAGGAGGATGCGAGCTAATAGCCATCAAGAGAGCACCTATGAAGGTGTGGGCAATGATAGGGTGGGAATAGTGATTAACAGTGCTCGTTAGCCACAGAGCAGCAAATTCTCTGCAGAAGAGCAAGATTCTCCAGTGGAAAGGACAGTTTTTATAACGAAGGTTATGTGGGGTGTGAGCTATAGGAGCATCCATAGGAGGAAGGGTCTGCTGGAGCAGGGATGGGATGGATCCCTTTGCCGGGTTGGGAAGTGCAGGAGGAGAGTGGATGCTTGAAGAAAAGCAATCCTGTCCTCTGGAAAGGCAGAGAACGCATCCAGGGCAGGCACTGGGCTGCATCTGAAGCTGTGGCTGAGGTTGTTTAAATGCGATGGGATCGTTGTGTGAGTGGCCGTGGCTCTTTGCCACAGCGTGTAATGTGGAACATGCCTGGGGTTTTCCTTCCTTCCTTCCTCGGGTGTGCAGAGGCCGTGGGCTGCTCCACAGGGATTCAGATGATGGAAGTGGCTACAGCCTGTTGGTATTTACATTCCCTGCTGTCTCGGGAGCATCCCCAGGCTTTTGCACCAACCTCATTTCAACGCTGTTCTCTCAGGTGTTGCAGAAGTGAGTGGTTTCTCAGTTTCTGGTCTCTTCTTTGGGTGTGTTCTGCTTCATTGGATCACATCGAAGCAGCTAAACAAATACTTTTCTGCTCCAGGAGGAAGCCTGTCTGTCAGACAGCAGCTGGGCTGGTTTCGGTGCTGGCTGGTGATACGTATTTTTAATGCCCCAACTGGCTGGCAGGTGGGCCTGCAGTTAAAATTAAACTTGCTTTCTGAGAACAAAATCATCTTTAATGTGCAAGGCCAGTAAAATTCCATGAATTGAGAGAGTTCAAAAGAGATTTCTTCTACTGTTAGTCCTTTTGAGACTAGTAGGTAAAGCCATCTCTGACTGAGGTTGGAGCGTAGCTCAGTGTTGACAGTGGTCCTGACAGCAGAATATCCTTTGAGTAGAAAAGGCTGATTTAAATAGAATTTTTATTCAGAGAATTAATTCTGAAAATTTGAAAACTGCAGCTGAAAACAATAACCTTGCACGCCTTTGGGGCTGATGTGTTCAAAAACAGCTTGAGGGACTCAGCTACACCTCTTTTTAATTAAGAGAACATGGGTGTAAATCCCCTGGGCGACTTGGAAGAGCCCCAGCTGCCAGGTTCCTGCTGGTGCAGGTGAGTATCACTGGGTGTTGAAATGTGGGTTGGCCTGATCCAGCTGGGTCTGCCTCTCCGGTGTGCTGGAAACTGAGAATCATCAGAGAGAACTTGTGTCTTTTTCCCAGCAGTTTCAGTCTGTGCTTCCTGTCCTCAGCCATAGCATCGCCGAGCTGACCGAGGGCTGGCTGTGCAGGCTGGAGGAGGGTCCCATCCCATCCAGCCTGGCCTTGAACCCCTCCAGGGATGGGGCAGCCACAGCTTCTCTGGGCAACCTGGGCCAGGGTCTTACCAGCTTCATAGGGAAAAAAATTTCTCCCTAGTATCTAACCTAATTTTTTTTTCTCATCTGCTGTGGCTCACATGACGGTGCTTCTACAGTTGTCTTCCTGGTGTGACTCCATCCTCAGGGCGCTCTGACCTGTGAGTTAGTGGGGATGCCCTTGTGGGATAGGTAACCGTGTGATGCTCTGAAGAAGGAACTCTTGCATCCGAGCAAAAAGCGTGTAAGAGTTTATTTTGGAAGTGAAAAACGTAAGTTTGCGCTCGTGGTGGGAGGCCAAGCTCTCTAACAACTCCTCCTTCCTTCCTGCCTTCAGTTGTTAGTTTGAAGCATCTCTTCCTGTGGCGAGAGAGGACCAGCTGGAGCCTGATGTTTGGCAGTGTCCTTTGGTGGCTCTGGTTAGGCACCCTGTGTATGGTAGCCACAAGGCAATGGGGGTGCAAGAATAACCAAGCATAAAGGCAAACGGGCCACTCCGTTTTGCACTGATCCACAGCAGGGTGGCACGATCCATTAGACTTTTTCTCTGATGCGTGGGAAATGGCCTTTGTGCCACCACCGTGTCCTAACGCTGCCTTTGGATAGACTCCTCGGATGCACGAGTGAGCCAAAGAGAAACCCAGGGCTGTTGTTGCAGGATGTTGTTGAAGGAACCCTTCTTAGCAAGGGCAGAGCTTGAGCAAACATGTGCTTGAGTTTTAACAAGCCCTAAGGACCAGAGCTCTTAGACCATGTTTGCGAAACGATGGACCACGAGCGATGGTAGACCTTCATAAACGACACAGGCATAATCCCTCTCACTTTTCCTATGTGCTCACGAGCCCCTTGTCTACGGCAGCCTCTCAGAGGAGCTGCCCGTGAGATGATGTGAGGGGAGACAGAAAAAAAGCAGGCAGGTGCCAGTCTCGGTCACATCCTTTACGTGCACCCATGGGTAGAGCACACCTTGGCTCCACCCTGCGGTTGAAGGCCAGGTCACACACTCGTGCTCCGGTGCCTCGCTGTTTGCTCTATTCCTGCGGAGCACACCGTTGGTTTTGTCTGCAGATGTTGTATTTTTTTGTGACCTGGACCTTAATTTTGCCTGTGGCTTCTTTTCCTTGTTGTCACTGTAGGGCCGTTATCTGAGGAGTGCAAGACGTGCTGGTGCGAGAGGTTTTCCATATCAGCGGTGCAGGACGGGCTGTGAGGAAGTCCCAATGATAGGCAGAGACTTCAAACACTCAGTTGGGGGCAGGATCGGGCTCTCTGAAGCCACTTCATAGAATCATAGAATGGTTAGAGTTGGAAAGGACCTTGAAGATCATCGTGTTCCAACCCCCCTGCCCCGGGCAGGGACACCTCCCACTAGACCAGGTTGCTCAAAGCCCCATCCAGCCTGGCCTTAAATACCTCCAGGGATGGGGCAGCCACAACCTCCCTGGGCAGCCTGTTCCAGTGCCTCACCACCCTCACAGCAAAGAATTTTTTCCTAATATCCAATCTAAATCTCCCCTCTTCCAGTTTAAAACCATTCCCCCTTGTCCTATCACTACACTCCCTGACCAAGAGTCCCTTCTCCAGCTCTCCTGGAGCTCCTTCAGATCCTAGAAGGCTGTTCCAAGGTCTCCCCGCAGCCTTCTCTTCTCCAGGCTGAACAGCCCCAGCTCTCTCAGCCTGTCAGCTTGGATATAGCCTAAACTAACCTTGGCTGCTGCGAGGGAGCACCGGGGCAAGCAGCTGTGAAATCAGCATCTCCCTTTCAGAGCTGCTCATCTTCCTCCCAGGGTGAGCTGTGTCTAAAGCCAGAGCTGAAGGATCTGGACAGACATGCTGTTGAAACAGGTGTGTGACTAAGTGAATCTCAGGGAAAAAAAAAAAAAAAAAGGCCAAAAGCCCTTGCTGATCCGTCAGCAGGACATCATCTTAGTTTTTCTGTGCTTTCCTTAGTTTAGTCCCTCTGGCCTGGGCAGAGCAAAGCCACTTCCACCAAGCAGGCAGTCAGGGATGGAGACTGGGCTAAGCACGAAGTGTCTCTACTGGGTGTCTCTTTCCATAATGGAAAAATGGAAATCCTTAGTGGCAATGCAGCTTGGGAGCTACATTTAATAGGAGTGTGAAGCACCAGTCCCAGCCCTGCTCTCGCCGGGTGAACTTCAGCACGTTCACACCACTTCTGGCCTCTCCCACGCTCTTCTTCTTGGACCTCGTGTGGTGAGGTCCTGGTGTGGGGACCACCCTTTGAGCGCTTTCTGCAGCATCTGTGCTGCTGGGGCTCTGCTCCTGATGGTGACCTTGCTACGAAGGGAGTTTAGATGTCAAAAGGTATGACCTTATCATGCTTGAAGGGCTTCTGTGCCCACGCTTGTCCCTGCAGGCTCTGAGCCCGAAGGCAGCTCAGAGAAGGACTTGGTGACACCTTTATTCGGTCCAGACTTGTGTCCTGGCTCTACGGGAGCCGAGTTAGCTGTTGGGGATGTCGTTGGGTCGTGTGGCTGCTACATCTCTGCGGTTCGGTGGCTCTGGGGATGGAGGGGGGCACGTTGCAGCTGGGGTCCTGCTGGTGAGATACGAGAAAAGAGCGGGGTCTGCTTCTGCAGTCGAGAGCGCGTCGCTCAAAAATGCTGATTTTAACGGTTTGGCCTTAAAGCAGAGCGAACCCTTGCAGACTTTGCAAAGCAGAGAGTCTGGCACCACAGAGAGATGCCAGGCCCCCTGGATGATGTATTTGCCTGTCCATCCCAGGCAGAGGGAACTGATGCCTTAACTGGCTGCTATTTATGTTGACAGGAGGTGTTTGGTTTTTTTCGGGGTATTTGTCCTTGGAGTGATTTCTCTCTGTTCTGATGTCGGCCAGATTTAACAAGCTATCTAGTTTCTTTGTCAAAATCATTGCTTTAGACACCTAACCCCCTTGAAACCCTGTGCTGAGAGGCTGTGACAGATCCTGAGCTGCTTTTAGGTGGGGAAAGGAGGTGGATGGCTTGGAAAGTGAGCGAATGGGACAGCGTGTGAAGAAGGGGAGAGGTGCCAATGACAGGCGCGGGCTAGAATAATTTAGATAAAGGGGCTGAATCACAGGGAGAAGATGAGCGCAGAGTCTTGCGTGTGTCAGGGAGATAGGACAGATGTGAATTTATATTAATTAACAATTAATGCCAGCTGAGGCTCCAGAGCTGGTAAATGGAAACTGTCTGCACCAGCGCCCTGCCAGGAGGGCGTTGCTGGCTCCTGCTGCTGTCAGGGCTGCAGAGAAGAGCTCCTGGAGGGCTTTTATTGCCATCTCTGGGTTTTGTCTCTGGATTCTGCTCTCCCTGCTTCAGCAGAAGCCACCCCCTCCCCCCGGGATGGCAGCTCTGGTCTGTCCAGCCACCTTCCCCCAGGGACAGGACTGAAACTGGAATTAAATGACAACGTGGTGAAGCTGGTGTTGCACAGACAGAGGCTGCTGCTGATCTTCAGCTAAAACCAGCTCCTTTGACCAAAACCACTGTGCCCAGTGCACCCTCTTGCAAGTGACATTTATGGAGAAGCTCTTCTGAAGAGATGTATGAAACCCTTTCTGACTGTAGCATTCAAGTTTCAGACCGAAACGTGGGTGGTGAGTTTAAACCCCCCTCTTTGAAGGTGACACGGCGGGGCCTTGGGTACGCGGCGGCTCTGCAGCTCAAAGCTGCTCTCTTCTGCCTTTCACGAGTGTCATCATCTGATGGGCAGAGACGTGGGCCGAGGTTTCCATTGCTGCGAGCATCAGTGGCACCGCCTGCAGAAGGGCAGTGGGCTGGGGAAGGTCTCGCTGAAGGACTGAATGGAATGGAAAAGTTTGCTCTGCCTTGATGCTGAGCTCTGATGTGCTCTGCTGGCTTGAAAAGCTGCCGAGAAGGCAGCAGATGCTGGGAAGGGAATGTGGCTCTCTAAATATTGCTGTTGGGTCTCCTGCTGTAACCTGGTACCTTGGCCCAGATGCCAGGCAGCTGAGAGGTCGGATCAGCCTTGCTGAGTGTGTGGACGTGACGTTCTCCAGCATCATGTATGAGCTGTAGAGGACATACCGTGATGCAGGAGCCTTGCTGGTCCCAGAGGCAGCAGGGTCAGAGTGAACCTCCCCCCCAGAAAAAAAAGAGCTGCTTCTCAATTCTCCAAGGCAGGATCCTTATTCATGGGGGTTCCTCCTCCATGCCAGAGGATTCTCGCAGGAGCAGGGAAGCAGCATTCACTCAACCTAGAAATTTGCACCTACTAATCCCCTTCTAGGCATTAATAACCTTATAGGGAGTGAGTTGCTTCTGTGCCTGTCCCAGCTTCACTTCTGCTCCAGCTACTTTGTGAGAGCTCAGATGGTGTGCACTTGGCTGTTCAGTGCTGTGTGTCTGGGTCCTTTAAGCAGCTCTGAAGATTTTATTATGATTATATATTTTTTTTTTCCTCTGTGCTGAATGGGGAGCTGAGTCTCGCAGAGCACCGCGCTGCCCCAGGTTACGCCTGCTCTCGCAAGTCAGCCTCCGCGTTCCTCTGCTGGAAGAAGCTTCAGATGTTTATTTGCTTGGCTGCCTCCAAGGGCAGGGTCCACATCCCACCCTTCCTTCGCTGCGGTGGAACCGGGGAGGGGACCATCTGCCCCGTATCGACAGCGTCTGCTGTGAACGCTGACCCTTGCTCCTGGCTGGTGTCAAGGGGCTGCAGTGCAGCAGAAGGGAGGTCTGGTGGTGGGATGGTCCCCTCCTTCCCCCCGTCCAAGTTTCTTGAGTCACCTCAGCTTGCTGGGCTGGAGTTTGAGTTGAACCAAACAGTGCTAACCACACACGAAGTGCGTAGGTGGTGTCTCTTGAGCCACGTTTGCTTTGATCCTCTCCAAGCCTAACAAAAAGGAATTTTACCATTACAAATGCTCCAAATTCTCTGGCTGATGTGGGGCTAAATTTGCCTTCAAACCCGGGCACTCGAGGGGCTGCAGTCGATGTGCACTGGGTGCTGTCCTCTCTGGGGATGCCTCAAAATAAGCCCTGGGCACCTCCTGTTCCCAAACCCTGTGGCAATTTTGCTTTCAGGCTTTTGGTGGTGGTGATGTTGGGCTTTCAATGTGCGTGGTGTTCTGGGGTAGACATCCCACCTCTGCTGGTCCAGGAGTCCCAGCAGCCAGCGTGTTCTTTGCTTGGCAGCTTTCTCTTCTGACCAAGATGCACTTTGTGTCATCTCTAAGCTGTGTGAGAGAAGGGGGTGGGTGGAAACAGGAGGTGGCTTAGCAATACAGTTTAGTGATGGTTGTGTCAGGGTTGGGTTGACAGCTGGACTCCATCTGAAAGGTCCCTTCCAACCTAGACAGTTCTATGGTTCTATCATTTCAGATACGTTGCTTTTTATCTGGGGGACGTTTGCTGGAGCTGTTGAGAATACCAGGATTCCCAGCCAGGCTTTTAAAAACGCCTTGTTTTATGGATTTCTGAGGGTGTAACGGTGTTGCTCAACTATTTGTTTTGTTTCATCCCAAGACGGGGGCACAAGGATGCGTTCCAGCAGAAGGAAGCATTCCTCCTGCTCACGTTAGGGAGGAAATGAGTAATACTGTGTGGAAAAGACGACTTGAGTAATTAAAGAGAAGTCATAGAATCCTAGAATGGTTAGAGTTGGAAGGGACCTTCAAGATCATCCAGTTCCAACCCCCCTGCCCTGGGCAGGGACACCTCCCACCACCCCAGGTTGCTCCAAGCCCCATCCAGCCTGGCCTTGAACCCCTCCAGGGATGGGGCAGCCACAGCTTCTCTGAAGTTAAAATTATTTGATAATTTTTAATGCAGAGAAAGGTTTCCTTTTCCAGAGCCATTATGTTTTTGGTTGTGGTGGGTTTTTCGTTTGTTCTGTTTTACCTCAAACTGGAAAGCTTTTCTTTTTTTTTCCCCTCATGAGGGGCTTCCTGGTGCTCTCCTGGCTATCGGGACCTTTCTGCTCTGGTCCAAAAGTCATCCTGTCCTGAACCCAGAGCCCAAGCAATATCTGTTACTGTCAGTCTGTGTTGGGGACTTTGCTCTGCGTGCAAGTCTCCATTTTATTCTCTCTTTATTTTAATATATGTCTTTGTGTGGTTTTCGTTCCTGAAAGGCACTTGTGGGTGGCTTTTTAATTTAAATTCATTTTTAGATGGATTGACTGGTGGAAGGGAAATGCATCTCTCCGCAGGAAAGCCGCATTGCCTGAAGTAGACAGCGTATATTTACTTGGAGCAGTGAAGATGAAAAGTTGTTAGATCTCACCTAAAGCAGTTCTTCGGGGGTGACTCGGCTCTGCAAAAAGTGCCAACAACTGTGTGGTTGCCCAGAGTGAACACAATAACGTGTGTCATTTCTGACATCAAAACTACGGCGTGAAATTAATAATGGTGTGGATCTAGTTTGGATCCTCTATTTGCTTTCCTTCTCAGAATATTGCAGATCCTCCTGTAAACCTTCACCTGGGGAGGAATAACCCCTTGCAGCAGTACGGGTTGGGGAGCAGCTCTGAGGAGAAAGACCTGGGAGTCCTGGTGGACAACAGGGTGACCATGAGCCAGCAATGGGCCCTGGTGGCCAAGAAGGCCAATGGCATCATGGGGGGCATGAGGAAGAGTGTGACCAGCAGGTCAAGGGGGGTGTCATCCTCCCCCTCTGCTCTGCCCTGGTGGGGCCCCATTTAGACACTGAGTCCAGTTCCAGGCTGCCCAGTTCAACAAGGACAGGGAACTGGTGGAGAGGGTCCAGTGGAGGACCACAAAGATGATCAGGGGCCTGGAGCATCTCTCTCATGAGGAAAGGCAGAGAAAATTGGGTCTCTTTAGTTTGGAGAAGAGAAGGCTGAGGGGGGACCTGGTCAACACCTAGAAATGCTTCAAGGGTGGGTGTCAGGAGGATGGGGCCAGTCTTTTTCCAGTGATGCCCAGTGGGAGGACAAGAGGAAACAGGCACAAACTTGAACCGAAGAAGTTCCATCTCAACATGAGGAGGAACTTTTTCACTCTGAGGGTGGCAGAGCCCTGGAAGAGGCTGCCCAGAGGGGGTGGTGGAGTCTCCATCTCTGGAGACTTTCAAAAACTGCCTGGACACATTCCTGTGGGACCTGCTCTGGGTGGACCAGCTTTGGTGGTGGTGGGGTTGGAGTAGATGATCTCCAGAAGCCCCTTCCAACCTCATATCCTTCTGTGATTCTGTGGAACAGCCTGTTGAGTCCAGAAGGTCTGACTCCAAGCCCAGGGCTCTCCTACAAGCGAGTGGTGCTTGCTCCTCTGGTGCAGGGCTGGGGCTGCTGAAGGCTGGTTGCAGGTTTTAGCGTTTGCCATTTAGTGAGAGATGCGTGGGCTGGTACTTTCCTCTCCTCTGCTCTGTTGTGGGTTGGTTTTGCTTACCAACAAATGTACTCCAGTAAAAACCATAATGGTAAACAGCTCTAAAGATGCTCTCTGCAAGAAGAGCTCACTCCAGGTCAGGAGAAAAACAAGTATTGGGAAAAGCACTTTGGGCTGTGGTTGTGCCTTCACTGCCAGGATGAAGCAGCAGAGCTTTGGAGCAGGCAGGCTCCATCCAGCGAGCAGGACGGGACAAAGAGCCTTCAGCTCAGTTTTGGCTGGTTTCAGTGTTGGTTTTTATCCCCCAGTTTACTGGGAGTGGGCTGAGACCTGGCAATAGGTGTGTGGAACACTCTGGGAGCGGGGGAGGTTGGGTGGGTTTTGGGGCATTTGTAGCTCTCTGAGCTGCAGGAGGGGCTGAGGATGTGCACCACGGAAAACCTCAAATCCGGGTAGAAAAGCCTCCAGGGAGCAAGGGCTCGATTGCAGGATCGGAGTTCCCAAATAGAGATGATCTTGAATTTGAAAATAACTCTTTTGTGCCTTCTTCCCTGGCTGAAGAAGGCACCTGCGCAGGGCAGTGCCAACCCGTACGTTCCCGTCCTACGCAGCCCTCCGAAGATGAGCTCTACAGGGAGATTTTCTCTGTTCTGGAAACCATGGGAGAGGTGTCTACGCTTGCAGAGGGGCTTTCTCCCCTTCTTTTCTGTCTGCCTTTTTTTTTTTTTTTTTTTTTTTCCTGCTAAATTTGGCAATTGCCTTTCCTCCCTCTTGTGTTTGGGAGGTTTTCGGCTCAGCTCATTGTTTGTGCTTCTTGCAAGCTAAATAACAAGCGGTTTGTGTTTGCGTGTGTGAATTGGTTCCTCTCCAAGCAGTGGGAGTCGTTAAGGGAAAGGGTGTTCAGCATTTAGGTTTCTGTTTAGTGAAACAAAGACACCACCAGAGCCGACAGAGCCCCGCGTTTGCCGCCCATGGGCTCCTTCCCTCTCTCTTCTACGCAGCGCTGTCCCACTCAAGAGTCTTTGCAGAGAGTTTTTAAGTGGCCCCTGCTCTTCCCTCTCAGTATTTCTGCCAAACGATGCTGAAAAGGGACCGAGGCAAATTGATTCTGTAGCTGTGGTCGGCAGCTGCTGCGGTGGAAAAGGAAGAGGGTTGTGATCCTCAAGCACCCAACCTTCCACCGGAGGGAGGTTGGACATCAGGTCCTTTGGTTCCTGGTGCCTTCTTCCCTGTGGGAGCTTCGGATGCTGGAAGATTTACACCCTGGTACCTCTCTCTTTGACCTGACACTGACGATCTACACAAAGCTGTCCCTTCTCAGCACCCCACAGGTCTGGTTCCAGCGGAGGTCCTGCATCCCAGGATGACAAGCATTTCCTTGAGTGATGGGAGACGAGGGGGGTGCGTGATCATAGAATCATAGAATCCTCCAGGCCAGAAGGGACCTCCAAAGGCCATCTAGTCCGCCCTCCCCGCAGTCACAGGGACACCCGCAACTAGACCAGGTTGCCCAGGGCTTCATCAAGCCTCGCCTTGAATATCTCCAAGGAAGGGGCCTCAAGAGAGCAGTGATGCTTGCTCTCGTGGCAGCCTCTGAGGAGCGTGCAGCCCTCTGGGAGGACACTGCTGTCACACTGTTCTCGGAACTGGTGTGTTCCTGCGGTGGTGGGTAGGTGCATGTGAGACCTCTCATCCCAGTGTTTTACTGGAGATGTTTCCTCAGGTTTTTTTCCTATGACATCCTGGCTAGCAATATTGTGCAGGTTTTATTGCCATTAGGCATTCAGTGGAAACATGATGTGTGGCCCTTGGTGGCTTTGCCTTGTCCCTGGGCTCCATTAAGCTCCATTAGAGGCGTTCGTTCCCGTGCCAGCAGCCGTTTTGCGGCAGGGTGAAGTGCTGGTGGGGTTTCTGAAAGGGAGTCACTCTCGTGATGTCAGGAAGAAGAGGCTTGGAAATGCCACGGTTCCTGTTTACCATCTGTTTCCATGGCCCTTCCCTAAGAGACCTCTCCTCCTCCAGAATTCAAGGCTCTTTAATCAAAACTGTTTGCCTTGCGGTGGGGAGGGAGGAAATCCCAAATTGCGGAGGGGACGGTGACATTTCTTGACCTTTTCTGTGTGTATGTCAGAGACAAACACACTGATGAGTGTGTGTGTGCACGCTTACGATTGTAGGTTTAGCCTTTGGGTGTATTTCTTACGGCAGGCACTCGGGGAGAGGCTGGGCTACGCATTTCTCTGCAAGAATCGGGATAAACCCATTGGGGAGGAGGGACAACGCACGGCATAATCGGGATAAATTGGCAAACCCTTTGGGGAGGAGGGACAGCACACGGCGTGTCACCTCATCAGATCCACAGACAGCTGCCTGCGAGAAACGAGCTTACTAAATGTTTCCAGAGATGAGAACCCGCATCTCACTTGGCCTGGGAAATGCAGCGTTGTGGCTTTGAGTCGTTTGGCTGAGAGCGGTGCCGTGGACCCGTCCGCCTGGGCAGGAGCTCCGACAGCATCGCCCTTCGCTTTGGGGGTGGTTTCGGGTGCGCAGCCTCCCCTCCTGCCCAGAAACGCTCAACGAGCACGTTTCGCTGTCAGGCAGTCTTAAGTTGTGGCTCATCATCTCCTCTCGGCTCGTGACAATGAGCCACGGCAGTCCCATGCAGAGGTGTCTGCCGGAGCGCGGCCGAAAACCCAGTGATGCTTTCAGAATTGACTGAGTCTTGGTTTGGGGAGGTCGCTGCGGGACTCGAGAGATTACTCAAAAGAGCCTGGCATTTAGAAAGTGGATTTTCAGTGGCTTCTGAATAATCGAGCTGTGTAAAACTGGCGCCACGTGGGAAATCACTGGGCTAGTGTGCACGTTAAAACCGGGGGAAACACCCCTTCTTGCGATTGCATCAGGGCCGATAGCATCAGAAATGAGGTTGGTAGATGGTTTGATGACGCTGAAAACACAAAGATTGCGCTAAAGTAGCATGCAAGGTGATAAATCTTTTTTTTCCCCTTAGGGTGAGCTGTCTCTCTTTCCCTTTCCCACAACGTCCCGTTACACGTGGACACCAACGCCACCCTTGCTTTCCAGCACCGTGCCCGATAGCGATGTCCTTGCCATTCCTTCCCTGGCCGTGTGCTGGTCCCGTGTGGGGTACTTTGCTTGTGACGCAGCCGTTGTGTGGTTGGTCTCATTCTCCTCTCTGAAATTAGAGTAAAAAGGCAACTGCTCCTCTGGAAGTTGAAGAGTCAAAGCTGCTTTAGCGGGGGCTGGAGCAGAATTGGTGTTTTCTATGGATTGGGCAAAGGAGGAGATCCTGGAAGGGGCAGTTGTCGTTGTGTTTGCACCAATGCTTTAGGAAATCCTCTCGCAGCGTACAAGCTCGCCACTGTCGCAGAGCAGAGCGTGCCTTTCCTTCTTCTCAAAGGAAAGCCTTTCTTCTCTCCAGCTCTGAGCATCCCCTCTTCGTAACAGATTTTAGATGGGAGGGACTGAAAGCCTGAGGCTTGCGCTCTTGCTGGGGAGAACAAGAGGTTTAGTGCCCTTGATATTGGAGCTTTTTCTGTTGGTTTCTTTT
>VZRU01005245.1:21561-122213 GCA_013398155.1 Pedionomus torquatus | reverse complement strand
AATTCTATGATTCTATGATTTTATGCCCTCTTTTGCAGTAGTTACTCATGTCCCTACAGAGCAGGAGCCTTGTAGGAGCCCTTGCTGGGAGCCACTGGCACTGCCTGGCAGCAGAGCCCTCCTGGGCTCCTCTTTTCACCCTGGACTCTCTTCTCCTTTAGTTGATACCACGCGGGTGGCACTCCAAGACGTAGATGAGAGCGTGCCTGGGTCAGACTACATCAATGCCAACTACATCAAGGTACTTGGGAAAGGGAAGACACCGTGTGGGGGCTGTCTTCAGCCCAGCGCTGTGTTCCTGGGGGGGTAAGTGCAGCAATGGGGTTAAGTCTCGAGGGAATGGCCTGTCAGGACCAGTGTCTTTCACTGGGTCCAGGCCAAACGCTGGATTTTTCTACCATATCCCAGGGGATCTCATCATTCTGCCATGTTCTGTTCACCCCTAAGAGTGTCTCTCGGTCCCCTCCTTTCCTTACCTGCTCAGGAGGTCCTACAGGACTCTCTGCCATAGAACATTCTCTCTGAGGTTGAATTATAATTGCCATCTGTAAGCAAGGAGCTGTTGGAAGCTGTATTTCCACTTAAGCATCAGCCTTTGGAAAACCTTCCAGGTGGCTTCATTCCAGCCACATCCACCTGGCACTTCAGCAGCTGCCTCTGGGCAGTAATGCACCTCGCAGCAGCGTGAAGGTCCCCAGACCATTTTTTGCTGGCAAAGCTGTTGAAGCTGGTGATGAGAGCGGTTCTTTTCTGCAGGTCCGATGAGTAGAGGAAAATGAGGCAGCTCAGAAATCCCGTGGGGCAAGTTGTGCTGAGTTTGCTGCTAGAGATGCACTAAAGCCAATCTCAGTTCCTCACTTGAGCATCGTTGCCTTTTTTTTTTCCCCCCTTCTGTCTTCCCCCCCCACCCCTCCTTTGCTCTTCAGAGCATCCCTGAAGATGGAAGGAACTCGGAGCACTGCAAGATCTATATAGCCACCCAGGGCTGCCTGCAGACCACAGTGAATGACTTCTGGGCCATGGTGTATCAGGAGAACAGTCACGTCATTGTCATGACCACCAAGGAGGTGGAGCGGGGCAGGGTGAGTGCTTGTAGGATGCTGTCTCCAAGCCTGGAAGTGTTTAGTGAAGTTGTCTCTGGCGAAGCTTTCATTTCATTTCTCCTCTTGTCTTGTGACGCTACTTTAGCTCTTCTTCATGAAAGAAACATGCCACTTCGCCCTGCACAGCCTGTCTCACCAGCCCTATAAATATTAATGGAGTGTCCATCATGTGACTGGCTTTAAGGCTCTGGGGATTTGCAGGTGGCAGAGGGAAAGAGAGAAAGCACCGTGCTTGTTAGAGCAAGCTGGAAAGTGGGGAGACATGCGTGTTGGCAGGCTGCGTGTGGGACAAAAGCAATTATACGAGGTGTCCGTGTGCCACCTGTGTGCCTTTCACTAACAGCAGGTTGATATGAAGCGTGACCAGCAGGTCACAGGAGGTGATTCTCCCCCTCTACTCTGAGCTCCTGAGACCCCACCTGGAGTCCTGTGTCCAGCTCTGGAGTCCTCAACAGAGAAAGGACACGGACCTGATGGAACGGGTCCAGCGGAGGGGCACCAAGATGCTCAGAGGGCTGGAGCCCCTCTGCTGTGAGGACAGGCTGAGGGAGCTGGGGCTGTTCAGCCTGGAGAAGAGAAGGCTCCGGGGAGACCTTGGAGCAGCCTTCCAGGATCTGAAGGGAGCTCCAGGAGAGCTGGAGAGGGACTCTTGGTCAGGGAGTGGAGGGACAGGACAAGGGGGAATGGTTTTAAATTGGAAGAGGGGAGATGTGCAAGGTGTTCAGGGGTTCATCCTCCAGCTCCCCCAGTCCTGACTAACGAGCAGCTCTCTGATTGCTGTTGAATTCTGTTGCTGCAGAACAAATGCTTCCGTTACTGGCCAGACAAGGGTTGCACCAAGGAATTTGGGTGCATCTCTGTGCGAAATGTGAGCGAGCGGGAGGCCCAGGGCTACTACCTGCGGGAGCTGGAGATCTTGCGGACTGACCGAGTGAGTCTTCTTCTGTCTTCCCACCATCCTGGGAACGGGCTGTTGCTGGAACTCCCGGGGAGGAAGCTGTGGCTTTTCTGTTTGTCTTGGTTTGGGGCTTTTTTTTAAACTGAATGGTCCCACTGCTTAACTTCTGGGTCACTTTGCCCCGGCTTTGATAAAAGGAAAGGAAGGAGAAGGCTCCTGGAAGGAGGGGGTTTCTGACAAGGTGGTGGGTCTCTGTTTCCCACAGGACGAGCGCCCAAGAGTGGTGAAGCACTATCAGTATTTCAGCTGGCCAGACCACGGGGTGCCCAATGAACCAGGAGGGGTTCTGAGCTTTCTGGACCAAGTGAATCGGGCACAACGAAGCATTCCAGGCACGGGGCCCATCATAGTGCACTGCAGGTAGGAACCAGCGGGGATGGGTAATAAAAACGTGTCACAGAATCACCTAGGTTGGAAGGGACCTTTTAAGATCATCTAGCTCAACCAATGGGGAAAAAAAATCAAATAAAATCCAAGAACCATAAACACCACCCCACACCACTCAACACTAAGCCATATCCCTGAGCACCAAGTCAACTTCTCTCTTGAATCCCTCCAGGGATGGTGCCTCAACCACCTCCCTGGGCAGCCCATGCTGCCCGTGTCTCTTCTCTTTCCGTTACGCTTGGAGCTGGGTCATTACGAGAGCTGAGGTTGGATGATGGGGATACAAGTGTGCAGATGGGGAAGTGCATCCCTCCTCCAGAGCCTCGCAGGTGATAGCCTGGGGAGGAACAGACCTGATCTGGAGGTGGTGGCTCTGGTGCAGCCGTCTAGACTCTGATCTCCTACGGGTCAGCATTTGGCTGGGGTTATTTTATAGCGGCCAGGCCAAATCTGCCTGGGATGATGAGAGTGGGAACTGAGCTAATTCTGGGGAATGCTTCTTCCTGCAGTGATTTTTATTAATCTTTTAAGTATTTTCTTTTTTTCTTCTCTCCAGTGCTGGAATAGGACGCACAGGCACCATCATAGTGATAGATATTCTGGTGGATATTATTCACAGGCAAGGTATGTCTCCCTGTCTGCCTCGTGGCTTTTACCTTGCTCTGACCAGTGGTGGGATGACCCTGCTCTTGTGCAAGCAGTGGGTACCTGATCTCCCTGAACTCTCTCCAAATGGGTGTACGTGCAGAGAAGGTTCAGGACAGTCTTCTTAGCATCAATGGGCCCAGGATTTCCAGGTCTCCTGGACCACCCTTCTTCTATTGAGGGTGGGGTGGAACGTGTTCAGTGAGGGTGTAACTCCAGTAACCCTTTTAGAAATAAGTCCCCTGGGCTCTTCTCTGTAGAAGGGCTGTCACCCTTACCTGAAATTCTAGAGCTGTTGCGGGTCTCTCTGTGGTATCTCTGGGTCTGGGAGCCTTGAGGCAGGTGGAGCCTCTTCAGCAACGGTCGTATCTATTTCAGGAACTGCAAGGGTGGTGAGTCTGGATCTGTAGGAAGATGTTGCAGAACAGATCTAATCCCCCTTCCCTTGCTCCAGGCCAGTCAGCCCTGCCTCAGCCGTTCTCAGTCCGAGGAGCTCTGGGCGGGGATGAACAAGAAAATTAATTAATTAATTAATTTTTAATTAATAGAAAATTAATTAATGTAAAAAATCTCCGAGGCAAAGATGCACAAAATCCTTTCACAGTGTTCTGGGGCTTCGCTGACACGGTGTTCAAAGTTGTCTTAACAACTTTTCAATCTAGTTCCCACTCCCTAAAGCTCACCTTCTCCCTCCTGACCAGGTTTGGACTGCGATATCGACATCCCCAAGACTATCCAGATGGTACGCCGGCAGCGGTCGGGCATGGTGCAGACCGAGGCCCAGTACAAGTTCGTTTACATGGCAGTCCAGCAGTACATCGAGGCTGAGCAGAAGAGGTTGGAAGAAGAACAGGCAAGTTGGAAAAGCAAAAGCAGAACTTAGCCCGCCCCAAAACCCATCCTCCCTGGAACTCAAATCCTGCCCCAAACACGTGGGAATCAACCTCCATCCACTGCTCCCCTGCTGGGATACGGGATCTTGTAAGGCTTCTCTTCGGATTTGCGTGGGATTTTTATTGTCTTCGCTTTCTCTTTCAGAGGAATAAAAGGAAAGAGCGAGACTACTTGAACATTGGCTACTCTCCTATGGAAAAAGGCAGAGCCAAAGGGCAGCCCCCTTCACCACGGACCCAGTCAGTGTAAGCTGAACATCTCCATCTCCCTGCCAGGGCCAAGAGCTTCCACAGCAGGAGAACAGATTGAGCAAAAACCCCAGAATTTATCCTTTGCTGCCTGACCAGTTGCTGGTTACCGTATGAGAGTGGCTTAAAAGAAGCAGGTGATCCCACCCCACAGCATCAGTGGTGGTGGGAGCAGCCCACCCCGCTTGTGTGCTACGCTTTTGGAAAGGAGAGGAGGAAATAGATGCCAGCCTTTAGCTATTAATGGTGTCCTTGGTTCTGGAGAATGTCTCCAGAGAATCATCAAAAGAGTGAAACTGTGCTGCTGCCACTGAGGGGTTTTTTTCCAGCAACCTCTGAAGGAAGAAGAGAAGGGAGCAGGGGGAGGCGGATCTTCACCCATGTGGAGAGGCAGCATGTGCCAAGGAGCATGAGATCCTTACATAAGCAGAGATAAAATACCCCAAATTATGGGGTTTTTCCCCTCATGCCCCAAGTAATGGGATACCTGTGAGTGGTGGAGAGGGGGTTCTAAGTTGAAGGCGAGTGGGTAGGGACATAATGTCAGTTGTACAATATCGGAGCTTCTGGGCACCTTGAGTGTCAGGAGCAGTTTTCAAGGAGGAGCTGGTGAGGCAGGAGCAGAGGAGTGGGTGTAAAGAGGAGGCAGAAGTGCTGTTGCTGGGCTCACACAGAACAAAAAGTCCACCTGAAGGGAAGAGGAGGGCAAAAGGAGATGCCACACGTTGGGATCTTCCCTGCTGGACTCTAAAATTGTTTAAGTCCTGTTTAAAATGCCCGGCTTTGAAAGGGCAGCTCTGAATAAACGAGGGTGGGTAGGACTGTGTGGGACTGAGGCGAGCTCGGTGAGCTCGCTGTGGTTGGTTCTGTCAGCTCCAGAGAGCTCCCGTGAGTTCAGCTCTGGGTGTCAGATCTAGCTTTTGGAGTAGCCCCCTCCTTCCATTAGGTTTTGGGAAATACAGAGGAATTGGGTATGTAGAGAAATACCAGGAGCTGCGTCCACTGATCCTTGCAGAAACCATCCATCTGTGGAAGGCTGATGTGGAGGAAGGTTCCAGGCTCCATCCCCAAGCTGTGTTTGAACCTTGGAGGGGGTGGCCCAGCCAGAAGGAGAGAAAACAGGGATTGAGAACGCCTATCCATAAAGCTGGGGAGGGAAAAAGGGAGCTTGGCTGGGCCATTACCCGCTTCCCAGTGGCCACCTGACTCTGGGAAATGATCCAGAGCAGGGAAGCTGTTAATAACGAGGCTTTGGTCCTTGACAGGGTTGATGATGACTCAGCTTCCGTCTACGAGAACCTTAACATCAAGAGCCCAAAGGTTTCAGGGATGAGTAATACAGGGCGATAAAGGAGCCGGAGGTGAGCTGTGTGGAGGCTGTACAGGTAGGAATGTTTCCCTTGATTAACCGACTGTCACCACAGCCTGTTTACGTTGCGTTTGAGCCCAGCTCCTCTTCAGATCTCCGTGGCTCTGCCTGCCGCGGGGAAGGCAGCTAGGCTTTGATGAAATGTGATGGAGCCTGAAGATGCGGCTGTAGGCAGCTGCTGATGGGAGAACAGAGGGAGGAGGGGTAGCTCAACGGGGAAAGGCATTTACAGCGACACCAGTGATGGGGGGGATCTGCTTTTTTGACCTGCTGTGTCAGGCTGAGAGAACCAGACCGTGCTGTGCACGCAAACAAGTGGGAGAGGCTTGTTCGTGAGCCTCCCAGCGCTGTAACCTTGTCAAGGCCGTCTTCTCCCAGTTAGAAACCAGCCTTTTTCCTTCTTGTTTTGGGATGCAGGATTCACAGTGTTTACGTCCACCCTTTCCAAGTTCTGCAACTGCGGACAATTACAGTTTTTTTGCCCGTCTTGCCTTCCCCAAGCACCTTGGATTCAGCGAGGAAGTAAGAAGCAGAGTCTGCACCTCGGAACATGCCTTGACCTAACTTATTCGTGAGAAGGATCTTCTCCCGTTCTCCCCTGTAGCAGTAGGTTGATATTTATGCAGAAGTGCCTCTGGACATTCATTAGGACATCAGGTTTGGGGTGTGTTTTGTTGTTTTGTTTGGTTCTTTTTTTAATTTTATTTAAGATTCTTATTTTTTACACACAAATTGTTAAAAGGAATAGAAATGACTATCTGCTTTCCCAGGGTTGCCCACTTCAGGCGTTAGTCAAATGTTAGCACCCTTGGATGTTTTCATTAGGTCAATCATTTCTAAGCTTAGAAGGGTTTTTAGACTAAATCCCGGAGTAGCTTTTGCTGCCCATGAGGGTGAGAAGTAGAGAGTGCTGCCTGGACCCAGGTGTTTGCTGCTCTGCTGGTTCTTCTGCTCAAGCTTCCTTCTTGGCTGCGTGGGTTCTGGGTTTCTCCGCAGCCCTGCTGAGCGACCCCCCTGCGTGGCAAATGCGTGTGTCTGTCTGTCTGTCCCCACCCGAGAGATCCGCAGCGGAATTGAGACGCAGGGGTGGGCATCTCCATCTCTTACGCACGGGTCTGGGTGTTGAGCTGTGTGTGAGGTCCCCCCTAGCTGATGGGCACCAAAGGGGGGGGCAAAGCGGCTTCGACTACGTGCTGTGCTTTCAGCCACCCCCAGCCAGTGACAGCCAAGGAGAATCATCTGAGCTGAACTTTTTGAGCTGGGCCCAGCCAAGCTTGATGCAAGCTCTGCTGTTACCTTGCTGTGTGATCTCTTTACTCTTTTTAGCCCCTCCTCTCCCCCCCCTGCAACTATATGACAAGGCAAGTGTTGTGCCTGCTGAGTAGGGGTGTTGTAGGTGTGTTTGTGACTTGACCAGTGCCATGAAAATGAGTGTGTCACTGAGTGGAGCCTTCCAGCTCTGCTGATGAGTCGTGACTTGTGACTGACAGTGCTTCCTGCTGTTCCAGCCCTAAGGCCTGACAATAGTCCTGCCAAAGAACCCCTTCCTGCAGGATTCATCAGTCTCTGAAAGCCACTGTGGGGAGCCATGGGTCTGAGAGGCAGTGCCTGAACCTCCAGAGCTTGCATGGGGCTGATGCTGAGGTCCTCCTGGGTCTGAGAGGCAGTGCTGAACCTCCAGAGCTCACATGGGGCTGATGCTGAGGTCCTCCTGGGTCTGAGAGGCAGTGCTGAACCTCCAGAGCTCACATGGGGGTGATGCTGAGGTCCTCCTGGGTCTCTGGGACTGGATGGACTTGCTGCATGGTTGGGGTCTTAGTGCCTGGTGTTGTCAGCTCCAAGGGTTGCGCTGAAGGGGTTGAACAAAAGCACAATGACATGCCTTGGCTGTATTTCCTGGCTGGTCTTTCTGTCCCTTGTCACAGGGACAGGAGAACTGTTTATTTTTATTGCACTTTTAATAAAAAGCCTTGAGAATATTCAACATTTGTTTTTCTCTCCTTTCCTTTTAAGTAATTTGATTTTTTGGGGGGAAGGTGACTGGCAGTGGGGACAGTGGGGCATCCTGAATGTCTCCCTCTGGGTAGTGCTGCTGCTCAGGGCCCTGTTGTCCCTGGATTTGAATCTTCCCTGTGACTGTGCGTAAGTGAGAGGTTCAGCTGCCTCTGAGCTGAACCCTCAACCTTTGGTTCCAACTACCTGGTGAGAAGGGGAATTGCAGGGTGCAATCCGTAAGGATGCCGTGATAGACCACTAGGAA
Organism: Pedionomus torquatus; assembly: GCA_013398155.1. NCBI lineage: Eukaryota > Metazoa > Chordata > Aves > Charadriiformes > Pedionomidae > Pedionomus > Pedionomus torquatus. Next base: position 114,349 of record VZRU01005245.1, on the reverse strand, counting down.
CAGTTGGAACCATGAGAATATCTCTGTGGCCCGTTTGCCACCAGAACAATAGATTATTTTTTTTTTATTTTTTTTTTTTTTAATTAGGCCGAAGATATTACTTCCCTCTTCCCTGCCCTCAGGTCTCATCAGTGAGACTTGAACGGTAACAAAGCACTTCCTCTCCATAGAATCTATGATTCTATGATCTCCACTAGTGTTTGTTTGCTGGGCTCAATCCCAAACACACCTCAGGCACGATGGAAGTGCCTTCTCTGCCTTAAGTCTCGGCGAGTCCCTTTTTTCCAAGAGCATGCTAGAGTTGGTGCTGTGAAGATACCCTTTTGGTGGTGAACGGGGCAGGGTGATACAAGCGAGTATTCCTGTCAAGCCCAATGACTTTGGCAGAGGTTCTTCGGGTGCCTGGTGTCGTTTCTGCAGATGCGTGGCTGGCGTGGATAGTCCCAGCCTCTCCAGCTCAACAGCAGAGGTGTTGCAGATGCAGCAGCTTTCCACTTGAAGCTCTGCGCCGCAAGGGACTCGAGATACTTCTGCCGTTGCTTCAGCCTTTTTCTATTTCAAATTATAGATGTTTCTGGAAAGGGGAGACTGGAGGTGTCTTTCATCCAGGTGGGAAGAAGCACGAGATGAGCAGTCTTTGCAGCTTCTCGTTTTTCAGGTGAAACGGGGTAAACACACAGGGAGGCGGCACCTGGGCCAACGCTGGCGAGATGGCAGTAAGTATGAATTTATTGGTCAAGCTGTCCACCTGGGGGGGATGGACACCACTGGGACAGCTTCTCATGGGCCAGAGGCCAGGCTGGTGTGTAGCCACCACGCTCTGGGAACGCAGCTGGACTCTGGACTGCCAAGTGACCGCCTCCAGCCACAAGTGAGAAGGGAAATGGGGAGTAATTGCTACAAGTTGACACCTTGCATTTTATAAAACATAATTTAATACATACACGTATGGTGCTTGCATACAATACTGTCTTACGTCCACGCGTTTGAATAGAAAACATTTAATTATAAGCCGCCTTCCCCATGAAGACGCTTGTTTAATCGCTGTCAGAAGATCGCTGCATTAAATAAAAATATAGTGTAAGCAACTGGCCTGTGTCTCAATACTGACACATTTTAAGATTAGGAGGGTAAAGCTGTCAAAAAGATGGAACTGTTATCATTTGGCTTGTGAAAAGTGTGAATGAAGGTCTCCGAGGAGGTAACGTAGGGGCAGGGTGACATGGCTGTGTCGGTGTGTCTAACAGAACTCACCCCCCCCCCGTGTTCAGAATCGCTTTCCAGGTAGAGATGAATGATTTTTAAGCATCTTGGGGGGGGAAAAAAATTTAAAAAAAATTACTAGAGTGGTACTCTGTTCAAAAGCTCATCGGGATGGTAACACCACCCAGGTGGGTAGCAGTGAGGGACCCGTGTTTTGTCAGCAGGAGGCAGCATCTACACCTCCAACATTGACTGACACCACTGAAAGGTTTCAAATGCATGGAACGAGGGTAAATTTCATCTGCTTGTAAGACTTTGACGTGTTTTTACCCTCCCAATCCCAGCTCCTCTTAGGAATAATCATGTAGATCCTTCAGTTTGTAAAAGTAGCCCTTTATTCCCTAAGGGAGTCAGGGGAACTGTACCCGCTGTCATCTGGTATCCAGCCCAGCCAGCACACAGCCACGTGCCACTGGAGGCAAACAGTCCTAGGAACCCCTGCTGCTGCTTTCAGATCTCTGGTTTCCATGGAGAGTTTGGTAGCAGGATGCTGAGGCAACTCCTTGGAGCTCTCCTGGCCTGGAGACAGCTTGGCAGGCATTTCAGTAGAGCTCCTTGGAGGTGGGTAACGGGTGTTGGGAGCTGTAGGCGACGGGAGCGTGGGGAGTGGGCCAGGGGGTCTGCCAGCAAACTGAGGAACGTCATCGGGGCAGCAGGTCCTGCTCCTGCCTCCCCACCGTGCCCCGGGGAGGGACCCAACAGCCTCACTGGGTGGGAGCAAGGGGCTGCCTCGCTGCTACTGGAAAGGGAGTTGTGTCACGGGAGATGCTGGGGTGGTGTGTTTAGGGGGAAGATACTCTGGCCTGCTCATTGCAACAGTCCTCGTGAAGCAGCGGAGGTTCCCCGTCTTCAGGGCGCACTGAACCGGCCACAGGATGATGCAGAACAGGATGATGATCAACGCAGAGAGGAGGACGATGCGTTTCCAGTCATCGCACATGTCGCAGCGGGACAGCCTCCCGGCCAACCCCGTCGGGGGAGCCTCCGGACTTTCTGGCTTGCTCATGGCCACATCGATGGAGATACACGAGTCTGGATTCTCGGGGTCATCAGATGACTGGCGGCAGCAGAGCTTGGTCCCTTCCATCCAGAGCACCTTCTCCTGCTGGAGTTCAGGAGGCAGCGTGGCAAGGAGCTCCTTGCTGGTCTGAAGTGCTGGGGCACCTTCCAGAGGAATGCTGGTAAGCTGCCTGCAGAAGGGGCAGGGGAGCTGGTCTTCTGGGTGGTTTGGGGGTAGCCCCTTGCTCAGGCGGGCCACACACTCCAGGCAGAAAACGTGGGAGCATTGGAGCAGCTTGGGTGTCTTGAAGGTGTTGTCATAGGTGTTGAAGCAAATGGAACACTCAACAGGGGATGTTGGCTTTGGAGACGTTGGGTTTGGAGAGCCTGGCTTGTCGGTTGGGGACCTCGCCTTCCTCTTGCTGTCTCCTGGGGAGGTGACCACAATGGGGCTGATGGGGATCGGGATTTCGCTTGGAGACGCAGGGACTGGGCTGGTGGGAGAGTCTGGCGTGTTGGAGTGCCACAGATGTGTGAAGCACGACATGACGGAGCCCGAGGAAATGAAGAGAGCCCTGGGAGACTCTAGAAGAGAAGAAAACCACAGCCTTCATTTTAGACAATGTGAAGATACCCATCACCGGACCTGGTTTTAACCCCTTAAAAGGAATAAAGAGCAAGTTCATGATTTCCACTGCATCCTGAGCCTGAAGTAGATCCCTGCTAGAGGTGAGAATGACCCAGGTAGCCTGTTCAAAGCTGCGTACCAAAGTTGAAGTCCTGCAAAGAAGCAAGCAACCAGCAGAGGTCCACCATCCAGCCAAAGCCTGTTCACCAAAACCACCCTGGCGTCAGAGATGGGCACAGTCTTCCCCCGTACATGCCTCCCTTTGGGCAGAAAAAACACAACAACAACCTACCCCGGGTGGTGCTCCCTGACACCTGAGCAGGGAGGAGAGCAGAAGACTCCATGAGGTCACGTAGGGACCTTGCTATGGCAGTCTATTAGTCTGGGAGGCCCTCAGATATTATGGTGGCAGCATGAACAAGGCCTATGAGACAGATAACACTATTCAGTTGTGGCGGTAGCAGGCGAGGGGGTGAATCTCTTCTCTCTGGTGTGCCCCAGACAGAGCTCTGTGCCTCGGGTCGTGGTTCTGCATGCTGCCTAGCAGGCAAGGGAGGCACCACCCGATGATGCCGCTTGGTTTTGTCTATCCACAGACAGACATGTCGCAGGAGAAGCCAAGGGAGGTGAGGAAACACAAAGTCTGTTCCGACCTCGACCCCAAGCTGCAGAAGAAGCAGCTCTGTCTTGTCACTGTGACACAGCAAGAAAAGCAATGTTGGAGGAAACAGCCTTAGTGCCAGGGCAAGGGCAATTCTCCGCTGCTTCCTTGTTGCTGTGCTTTCCCTAGGGAAACGAGGTTCTTCCCTGTCTGCAGCCCTGGAGGAGGGCCAGCGCGGCCCGAGAAGAGAAGGCTCCAGGGAGAGGAAAAGAGGAAAAGAGAAGGCTCCGGGGAGACCTTGGAGCAGCCTTCCAGGATCTGAAGGGAGCTCCAGGAGAGCTGGAGAGGGACTCTTGGTCAGGGAGGGGAGGGACAGGACAAGGGGAAATGGTTTTAAACTGGAAGAGGGGAGATTTAGATTGGATATTATGAAAAAATTCTTTCCTGTGAGGGTGATGAGGCACTGGAACAGACTGCCCAGGGAGGTTGTGGCTGCCCCATCCCTGGAGGGGTTCAAGGCCAGGCTGGATGGGGCTTGGAGAAACGTGGTGTGGTGGGAGGTGTCCCTGCCCATGGCAGGGGGGTTGGAACACGATGATCTTGAAGGTCCCTTCCAACTCTAACCATTCTGTGGTTCTATGAGCCTTGCCTGGTGCTCTCTGCTTTGTTGTGGTGTGCAAGCCGGAGCCTTGAATTCTCGAATGGCCAATGCACCAGTTCCAGGAAACCAGTTTACAGCTTACTCCAGCCTTATCAGCAGCCTGAGTATCACCTTGAATTCCAGTTACCCCAGGCGAGACACACAGCTTCGCAGACAGTCTGATACTCAGATACACGACTTTTCAGCTATTGAGTACTTTTACCTGCAAGCAAGTGTTTAGCTGGAGGAAATTCCCAGCACTGATGGCCCTGACGCCACATGCCTGGGGAACATTTTTCTCGGCCGTGTCACTGAACTAGCTGGGCTTGATTCTTTGCGTTGGGAGATTTACCCGTGACAAGCCAGAAAATTCAGATTGCTGCTGTAATTATAGGTCTCCAGTCAACCCAGCAATGGCTCACCAGCATGGGCCAGAGTCTCAGCATAAAAACTGATGTAAAGTAGCAGAAGGACCACAAATTCTTCACCTTGCACAAAAAGAAGTCTCCAATGTTTACAAATGAAGCACCAGCTCCTATCGCAGCCACCGTTGCCCGCGCTGAAACCCACTTTAGAGAATTTTCCTTCTTTCCTTCCCTTATTTTTTGTGAAGCCCCTCCTCCAGCTAAATTTTCAGACACAGACTAATCTGCGCTTTTCAGCAAGTCGCAGGGTTTCTTTAATGTATTTTTCCTTCTGGCTGCAGCTCGCCATACGTACTTTAGCACAGTCTGGCAGAAGCTGATGAATTACAAATCCAAACCCACGTTGGCACAGAGAGGAGGGAACCCTCTGTTGGTATTTGCGTTTTGGGGTTGGGTTTGTTTGTTTTCTGGTTTTTTTTTTACTAAATCTTCTCTTTTGCAGAACTCCATCCCCTCCACCCAGTTCTTTGCAGCCCCTCAGTTTGGAGCGTGGGTCAGAAATTACGAGTGGCCAAGCCAGTGGCAGGAGGTAACCCCGGAGAGCGAGCGAGCGCCTTTGCTTACGCAAAGTGTTATTTCACAACCCATGTGTAAAAGCTGTTCTGTTGGGGTTTGTACTAGTTTGCAGTATGACAGCTCGAACAACGGCGGTCTCTCGATAGGCAACTGGAGGAAGTTTACTCACCACAGTTGCTTTTAAATGCAAATGCAAGTGTTTGCCCACGTTTTCCCTTTGCTAAAGCTGATCCTGACACTTGGAGATGCTTGTTAGTTTTAATACATGTAAAGTCTCCTTATTTTTACCAACATCTTGGTGGTACCTCGATCAGACACGATGGAGGTAGTTGACTTAAACTGGCAAGATACAAAGAGTAGAGCACAGAGCTAAGGCACGGGAAAGACAGTTTTAATTCATAATTAAAGGGGCCGGGTCAGCCCCTGCCTGCTTCTGGTGCTTTTTGCTGTGCTGCTGTAGAGCTGGTGCTCAGAAAGTCAAACTGGCTTTGGGCAGCAGCTAAAGCAGGGAGGGAGCGTTGTCCTGGGCATCACTGCTGTACTACTAAACCAGAGTCACTGCAGCTGGAGACTCCCACTGAAGACGTGCAGTGTGGAATCTCAACAGAATTCGTTAAGGTCTGGGGATCTTGTTGGTTTGTTTTTCTGTTTTCCTTTTTTTTTTCACTGCAAAATCACATTATATATTTTTTAAATACAAGACAGTAACTTCAATTGTTCAGACCTCCATGGTCACACTGCCTTTCCTCAGACCCTGCAGCTATTTACCTCGCTTCCCCAGCTGTTTGCCTGGGCTTTCCAGAAACTTTGGGAACATCAGTAAAGAGCTGAACTATTCAGGAGAGACACACAAACTCAGATTTAAAACGAAGCAGTTAAGTACTTTCTACTTCCCCAACAAGTTCTAGAAAACTTCTTTCCACACCATAAAACCAGACAAAAGCGAGCACACCAGTTCAGATACTGGTCCACGCTGTTCTGTAATGAATCCCTAATGGTATCTATAACTCTGAGCGACTGAATACACAGCAAGTTAAGAGGTGTACAGCAGATTAAAGTCTATAAATACCTGTTCAGAGTGCTGCTTAGAAGGAGAAAAGCATGTTCTAGGCTCTTGATTTCTACCCCTGAAGAGTCTTCTCTCCAGAGGATAGTCTTAGGCTCGGGGTGTTTTGTATTTATAAGCCGCCTCCTGGTATTCCAGCTCCCCGGTAGCTTCCCGAGTTGTTTCCAAGCACGGTAGGGCTGGCAAGACAAGTAACTTCTAAGAGCTCCCTGTGAACAAGTGGCCCCGCCGCTGTAATTCAAGTCTCTTTTATACCTTCCTGTCTGGAGGTGAGTTACCTGCTCCACCTGCCTTTCCCCATCACCGCTGAATCACTCCACTGGCTGCGAGCGCTCCCGCTCCGGCCGGTTTCTATGACAAACAGGGCAGACTGGAATGCTCCTGATAAGGGGCAGCGCTGGGAGGACACCCCGCCTGTGCCTGCCCTGGGGAAACGATGGGAGAGAAATGTTTATTCCTTCATCTTCTCCGGACTGGGGAAGGCTGCCTGCTTTCTGGTAAATGACAGACTGAGAGAGCTGGGGCTGCTCAGCTTGGAGAAGAGGAAAAGAGAAGGCTCCGGGGAGACCTTGGAGCAGCCTTCCAGGATCTGAAGGGAGCTCCAGGAGAGCTGGAGAGGGACTCTTGGTCAGGAAGCGTAGTGATAGGACAAGGGGGAATGGTTTTAAACTGGAAGAGGGGAGATTGAGATTGGATATTAGGAAAAAATTCTTTCCTGTGAGGGTGGTCAGGCACTGGGACAGGCTGCCCAGGGAGGTTGTGGATGCCCCAACCCTGCAAGTATTTAAGGCCAGGCTGGATGGGGCTTGGAGCAACCTGGTCTAGTGGGAGGTGTCCCTGCCCAGGGCAGGGGGGTTGGAACACAATGATGTTCAAGGTCCTTTCCAACTCTAACCATTCTATGATTCTGTGAAATTCCTGCAGTTCTTCAATATGTTTTGAGGTCGGTTTTTTAATTGTTCTTCATAGTCTGGTCCAGTCTGTGCGGATCTGCTGGCCACGTTTTCACAGGGCAGCAAATTTTCTGAAAGAAAAAATTTGAGGACACTTAAAAATAGCAGTTATTTCTCTCTTGTTTATTCATGGAGGACAACTAATTTGAAAGTGCCTCAGATTAACAGCAGAAACGTGACCCTGACAGCCAAATTTCTTGCGCTTGATTGAGAAAAAAAGTTGTTGCAATAGAAAAAGTTTGAAAGCCCAAAAGATGTTTATAAGTTGATCAAAGCGCTCTGTACAATCGTATGTCTGCTTCAAGCTCCAGTACATTTGTTCAAAATAATACTGTACGGATTGTCAAAGAGAAGGGATTTAATTCTTTGCAGTGTTTGGTAGTAATGGACGTATGGGAGTATTATTTGACCTGCAAACCTTTTGTGGTTCAAAGGACATCAGTCAATGATCCGGGAAAAAAAGAACTAATAACTTTGCACTCACGTGCAGATAAGAAACCCAGTGTGTGTGTGCTGGGGAGGGGGTGGAGAGAAGTACCAGACGACCATCCAGAACTTAGTCTAGTTCTACCTTGGTGCAAATGCTGTTTTTCTTTGCTCAGTTTCTCAGATAAAACCAGCACAAGATGGTATGTGGGTTTTTTTCAGGATGGTAGCAGGAAGTCCCTTCTTAAAATAGGGTTGAGAAACTTTACTCTAAAAATGCGTGGAGCTGTGTTCATTCCTTGGGACAGAGAAGTGTCCAAACCCCATAGACTTCAGGGGGAGTCAGATACAGCTCGTTTTGGCTTCCACGTTCCTCTTTCAGGTCACTCTTCAGTTCAACACGCTTCTAGTGAAAGTAGTTGAAACTACCGATGTTTTAAATCCGTTTTTGGATTAAAACTAATTACCGCAGTTGGAAGGATCTGGTCTAGAGCTTTGTTCCTCCGGTGGATTCACCGTGAGCTCCGTGGGTGACTCTAGAAGAGTCAATGGAGAATTCTCAATGGACAATCTGGGTTAAGACTAAACTTCCCCAGATCTGCCTCTCCATGGTACAAGCAGCACATATAGATCAATCCACAGCTTCGGCTGAGCCCGCAGTACCAGCACGCTCTACTCCCCCAGCTATTTATGTTCCTGTTCACGGATGAGTGAGGCCAGGAGCAAACACCGTTCAGGGCTGACAAAGCAGGATGTTTGATGAATGGATGTAAATCATATTTTTAAAAGTCTTGCTCACTTAGTCACTTGCATAAGCACTTTGGTAAACTGGGCTCAAAATTAACAACATTTCAGTAACGTATCGGGGTATGTTGCGTTCTGAGGAACAGAAGTCCGTGGTTTGGGTCTAGCTGAGAGACACTCCCCTGGTAGTCAGTGGAGCAACACTGATTCGCTTTTTGATCCTGCTTTAAAGAAAGACACAAGGCACATTTTTAAGCCCTTTATCCACTGACAAGACCAGGATTTCTCATCTGCAGCAGGAGCAGAGTAATAACGCCATTTCTGAGTTTCAGTGTTTCTGAGGCTGGTTTCCCTCAACGTGACTGCTGCGTGGAACTGGTTGAGTCCAACCCAGAAGCCAAAAGCCTGGGGCAAACTGGGCCGCTCCACACATGCCCACGCTCTCCTCCCTCTGCAAGGACACACTGGGTACATGAAACATGGAGCGTGCCAAGACCCAGCACCCTCCCAGGATGACGACGAGGGCTTGGCTTTCCAAAGTGAGTGGGAGGCTTGCTTTTATTTTTATCTTCTGCTTGGAGGAATAGACTGATCTGGTGGATCCCAGAGGATGGGGAGCAATCCATTGCGGGAGCACACGCTGTCATATTGGCTCTTGAAGCAGCAGCGGTACCAAGTAGAAACGGTTACTTTATAATACTGCTATTTCCTTGCACAGTTCAGGTGCTTCTCAAAGGTGCTCCCCGTGTGGAGGTGTAGGGGTGTGCAAACAGCAGTCTGAAAATACTTGGTTTAAGTTGATTTTTCGCTAAGCCAGGCAGGAACAAAGATGACGTGACTGGAGCACTGGGATGAGATGTAGGAGATACGTATCTCGGGTTATAAGCACTGTGACCTTGAGCAAAAACACTTAATTTCCATCGACTTCTGTGGCTCATTTCCTAAATGAATAAACAATTAGAGAAATGAAATAAAATTAAGCAAATGAATTGTAAGTCTTCCTTTTTGGTCACAGCCTGTGCCTGGATTGTATATTTAGATGGGAACCTGGGAGAGATGGGTGTTGCCCAGCAAACAGGGCTGGTCACCGAGGTTCCAGCCACAGACTTGATGTAGGGTCCCACCGGCAGTGAATAACTGTGATTTGAAATAACAAAGCTTTCAATTGCTGGATCCTTCCCACAGTTTCCTCTCCTTATTTTCACCAGCATCAGTAGCTGCTGCTACCTCATGCGGGACTGTGGGTGAAGTGCTGAGATCTTCTGAAGGGTATGTATTCTTTTCAGGGGGATTTAGCAGTTTGCTGGGAGATGTGTTCTTTTGGGTATGTATTCTTTTCTATGCTGGGTATGTATTCTTTTCAGGGGGATTTAGCAGGGTTTGTAATGAAAAAGATTATTTCTAACAGCAACTCCCAACTGGTTGAGGACAGGACCGTTTGAAAACTCACAAGCCAGGCTCCTTAGTGTGAAAAGAAGCAAAGTATGCTACAGAGTGAGAAAAACAGGCTGCTGATTATAGCTTTAGGCTGTTTTTTTGGCTTGTTTTTACCTCTACTACTGTCCAAGTATATAACTCTTCTCATTCTTTGTATAGTTCATCCACGTAGGTAAACTAAAGCCATTGAATAAAGATGGGTGGAAAAAAATATCAAAATCAAACCCCACCAAGCAATGAGCACCAAGCTGCCTCTGATCTCTCTCCCCCTTCACCCAAGGCTAGGTAGTTTCTCATTACGTGCCACTTAGCAGTTCTGGGGGGGTGGGTGCTATCTTTTTGGTGGTGTTTTGGGTGTTGTTTACAGGTCTCCTTTGCTGGGCTACATCCTAAGGCCGTGTTCTCCGCAGGGTTGAACGCTGACCGTGGGAGGATGCTGCTTGCTTAGACTGCATTTTCTATCAGCTCACGCGTTCGCCTGCCTGCCCCCAGAGCTGCCGAACGCCAGTGAAAATACACACGCAGGCAGAGAGCAGCGTGTTGGCACGGGCTCAGCTCAGTAGCTGAGCTCCCCACCTTTACACCGCCGTTATCATCTGCCATTCAGATGCAGAAGAAGCGGTGAGACCCAGCGCTGCCTGCGTTTTCCTGGCAGGCAATCCTTTGGCCTCAAGCTAGCGTGGCTTTTTTTGATCCCACGGTGACTCCTGGGAGTCAAGAAAGCCTGGTGCTCTATGAAATTAATGCTCCGGGGTGGTAAACAGCACCATTAAGCGATGCTTCCCATGCTAACTCATGGAGATCTTTTGTTTGTCTGGCTTCACGTGCAGCTGGCTGCCTAGCCAGGTGTGTGCCGTGAAGTCTTATCATTGCTGCAGTAGTTTGCACCTACGGCGCGACCGGGCTATTTAAATTCCGACGTATATATTATGTACTGTCAGGCAGGAGCCTCGGTGAGTCATCAGATAAGCTAGAGGAGAACTCACTGTGGGATACTTTTAACATAATTATATTTTATCCTTTTGTAACTGTTTCTACCAGACAGTCTCAAGACACTTCACAGACACAGTGAACTCAGCCTTCCAATAACCGTTTATCAAGGATGTTATCTCATTTTACGGCGGAGGAAGTTTTGCAGTGCATGAGAAGCCCAAACGGCATCGAGAAACGCTGCTGTGAGCTCTGCCCGAGCAGCAAAGCCTGGACAAGCTGTGCCCCTTGGCGCTGCAGAGTGACCTGCCAGAGCAAAGGGGTAAGACTCATTTATAGAATGTGTGGCAGAGTGGGAACCACCATCAAAATTGCGCATTACTGATAAATGCTCACAAAAGTAGCTTGATATGGATTTAGAGAAAACTTGCTCCTGTTAGCTAGAGCCACGGATTGTGTCCCTCGAGTGATTCCTGTCCTCTAGGTGGTACCCATCATTATTGACGAGGCCAAGCCCGAGTTCTGGAACCACGTGCGTCTGGTTTAATCTCCCAGCACCTAACTTTGCACGGCTCTTCATTTCCTGTGGTTACTGGGAAAGGACCACGATTAGATAATCATTACAAGGTACAGATGCAACACAGCAATTTTCCTGATACTCCATAACTCATGTGACTATTACTCTTTGGTGGCTGGAGGCTGTATGATTCAGCCACTCACGGCTGGGATCTCAAATAGCAAGGATAGCATCCATTCCCTGGACATAAGGTCAGGACTTTTTTTCTAGCCCATTATTTCTGAAGGAGTTAAGCGGCTTGGACTGATGGTTAAACTGTGGTCTGTAAATCATTGATGATCCATGCCACCGTGCCTAGGAGACTGCTGGCTTTCCAAATGTCTAGGCTCGTTCTGTAGTGGCTTGCAAGGAAAGTTTGGTATAAACAGTCATGAACAGCGGCTCAAAGGAAGAGTAGCTCACACCAGAATTAAGGTCCTTGCCACACTCACTGAATGCCTCCAGCTCTTTAGGTGATTTGCCTAAAGAACTGACTCTTGCCACCAGTTTAGGTGATACCCACAATGTGGCCCATAAAGGCCGGTTGAAGGGTTGTTAGATGTTCCCAAGAACTGCAGCACCAGCTGCTTTTGATGCAGTAAGTGGCTGAAGTTCAGGCAGAGTGGAGATGTAGCTCATGTAAAGTGCATGGGAACCAAATTACTCTCCTGAAACACAAATGGGATGCTCTTCCCACGGAGCAGTAAGGCAGTTGTTGTTGTTGCCAGCCCTAGAATAAGTTATCCGGAGGCAGCTGCAGTCATAGCCTGCAAGGGAGACTATCAGCAGGACTAGAGGAGATGGCAATAGAAGCAAGATGAAGGGCGATGCTAACAAGCTCTCACCAACACATGGTTAATTGCTCTCATGATTGTCCCACAGAGGTCATGTTCCGGCAGCGTTACTCACTTCCCGGCCCGGTGATGTGACATGATGAACTTGGGAAACGACCTGTGACATCAGAGCTGAGGAGTGAATGTCTGCAGGGACGTCTTGCTTCTCCTCTCCAGTGACTTTTCCTTCTGCAACAAGCCACCTGCCCTCTGCTGGCTAAATTCTCCCCTTCCACGTGTGAATGGTGCTCAGCCCAACTTGGATCATCTATTCAGTGGAACGTATGCCTCACCCCACACTGGGACTTGTTTGCACTCAGAGCACGCCCAGCCAGGAAGGGGGTGTTGGGATGCTAATACGTCTGACCAGGGACATTTTCTGGTACACCAGACCTGAATTCCAGTGTGTGGCTCCCCATCAGATCACTAAAATAAGGGTGTGATGTTGGTGGTGGTGAGAGACAGGTTTCTCTGCGGTGTCTGTGGTGAGTGCTCACACCCTGAGAGCTCTCTACTAATACTGAACTTTTCAAATAGCACATTCTGAATTGAGCCCTTTTGCTTTCTTCACCCTGCAAGAATCCACCAACTTGAGAAGGCTCAGATGGTTGACACGCCTTCTCAGCAATCTCCAAGGACAAGCATGACCCTAAACTCCCTATTTCTGTGTCATATTCTCCCCGCCCCAAGGATGAACCAGCAATTTTCCTTCTCTTATCCCCACGGCTGTTACCCCACAGTCCCTATGTATGACCTGAGAAATCAATAGAAACACTTTTCCACAAGGCTCAGCAAAGCAAGCAGGATGGTGGACATGGTAATCTCTGTCATCTCCAGCTGGGAGAAGGACACCATCACACCTTGCATTTCTCCTGCACTGAGCAAGCACAGGACTCCACCTACTGTCTCCTTCTCTTTCCCATCCCAGAAGTTAATTATTCCTATTGTAGTCCTAAAACTTGTTCCTTCTTTGCCCTCTACACACTCAACATGGAAATGATGGATATGATGGAAAAACATAGGACATACCATTGTAGCCAGTATTTTTAAACTCTGGACGATTTATATCTCTTTTTTATAGATGGTGTCTATATTTGTTTTGCAGTCCTTAAACTTCGGAAGTATCACTAGAGTTGATCTTCTCCAGACAGCGGCTGAATGCTTTTTCAAGGGAACAATGTCAGGTATGGACAAAGCATAATAGGTTTAGTTCTTGTAATTATATCTACACTTGGGTATTTATCTGTGTTACTAACACACAATTAATCATTCAACTGCTTAAGGGAGTGTAGGGTAACATCCCAGATATGAGACTGGCTAAAAGTACAGTAAAGAAAAATACCTTAGTGAGTTGACCATGCTGAAGAGAGCAATTTATACTTTAATCCTAAAGAATGTGGTGGGACAAGAATTCAAAACATATCCTTGTAAGAATTTGTAAATACATTAGCAGATGCAGAGAGGTAAACTGAGTTCTGGTAAGATAAGGCAAAGAGAAAAGCAGTCAGTGTTGGCACAAGGGTAAAATGTCCTTCTAGGACATCAGATAATTTATCACCATTACCCTTATATGGAGATATAAAAAGAACATAAGGATGTTCTTTCTGCCTCCATAAAAGTTTAATTCATAACTTCATCCCTGGGTCTGGTTCTGTCCCCAAACACTTTCTGACATATGGATCTGAGCGAGAGAGACTCTCATGCTCGGTGTTCCAGCAAGAGATATCATTTCAGTTAATGATTCAAAGGGAAAGAGCAGTCATGAGTGATGTCCTTTTAATATCTCTCTACTGTTTCCCATATACATATTTATTGTGCTATTTTAGCAAAGTAGGACACTAGAGCCCTTTGCAGCTCTCGCCTCAGACTCCAAGTCACTTGGTGTTCACTCAAGAGACTGGGAGAGTCACAAAAGCTGGTGTTTTGTAAGTGTGTGACTTGAGAGAGCAAAACAAGGGAAAAACTCACCAGATCCTCAGCGGATACAACTGGGTTTTACACTGGGCCATTCTGGAGCTCCCCAGGGTGCTCACGATCGCTGAGGATCTGCAACTCAGAGGAATAAGCAGACTGGCACTTGGGACTGCTCTTTTGCCTTCCATGAGCGTACGCATGCACACACACAGTTGCACAGGTGAATGCATCATCCTGCCGTGGTCTTTGTGCACCACATACTCTAAATTATATGCCCTGTATCATTTGCTCAGCGTTTCACAGGGCGCAGAGCACTGGTGCCTTTCAGTGCTAGCATGACCATGATATTGCATGTAATTACCGGACAGAAACTCTGTCGAGACATGGGTTGTCTGTCCCAAATCTGTGGGGTTTGTGTCTTTGCAAATAATGGAAATGCAGAATCCTTTATGCATGAGAGAAAACACAGAGGCACGTTACAGTATTTGTATTCACAGTGCAAAGCATTTTCCATCTGTTAATAGATACTAACTCTAGTTTCTGCATGAAATGCAAATGTTTGTGGCTTTATTTTACACTCATTTCCTTCAAGCCTAATCCTATGCTAAATAACAACGACTTACAGTGAGTTTGGTGGAAAATGAGAATGTTCAGCAGCTTCCAGGAACAGACCTTTGGCACTCAGACAAACTCAGCATCGTGCCCTGCCACTCATTTCAAGCAAAAAACTACATTCCAACAGAAGAATGAATTTTTTTTAAGGTTGAAGTAGAATCGCTGCATGTCCATGGAATGATGAATGATGTCCATGGATGAAAGATTAAGTTCTAGATTGTGGACCTCAGGCAGCGAACCCCCAGAGCCCTGATTCGGAATTCAGCTTTCAAGGAAGCCATATAGATGTACGTGCCTCAAGATACTACATGAACTGCACACCTTAGCGATTCCTCCCACCACTGCTCCACCTCTGTGAAATACATCAGTGAAGAGATTTAAGCTCTCTGGCGTAGCTGTGGACCTTTTGTGGAAAGGAAACTCCAGAACTGAAGTTATGCCAGGGAAGGGCTGGCCCCCAGCCTTCCCACAACCAGTCTGCGTTACAGGCTCCCCATCCCTTTGACTGGGCTTTCTCCCAGGTACGGAATTATCCAGGCAACACCCCCCTGGAAGGTCAACACCTGGATTTAACTAGTCCTCAGGTAACTAGTTCTCGCTGATCAGAACGTGAAGTGGGAGCAGAGCTCCTTTGGAGGGGCCTTGATGTATTTTTAATGTACCTAATGCAGATAGTGAGAGTTTTAGCAATGGATATGATATTAACAGCTAAACTAATTGAGTACCAATTTGCGTTTCCTAAGAGCAATCTTAAATGTTTGTACAGACAACATGGAATAAATAATTAAGTTTCTGTAATCCTTCTTGCCATTCTTGCTAATGATCAATATTTATGATATAACATGATCTTTTTTTGAAGAGCATCAATCTTCCCTGGGTCTCCTGAGTGCCTTTCATTTCCACATCTTGTGCTTCCTGACCTGTGAACAGCCTAAGCTGGGCTCAAAGCAGTTTCCACAAGGGAAATAAATACTGGCTGTGCTGCAGGTGTCAGGAGGGGACAGGTCTCTGTATTATAAAAGAGTCTTTGATCAAAACTGACACCAGGGAGACAGAGAGGAGGGAAAAAAAGCCTAGGATGATCTCAGTGAATTGTGACAATGGTGACAAAAAAAATGGAGAGGAAAACAAATAAAGCATGTGCCTGCTGCACATCTGTGTTTCTTCAGATCTGTGGCATAATAGAAGTGTCTCCGTCCTCCAACTGTGTGTAAAACGGCTCTTGAAAGTGTGGCTCCAGTGCAAAAGGGGCTGGTTCGTGGCTCCAGGCCAGGCTAAATGACTGCTTTATTACCGCTGTTCAGTCCATCGTGTACCTTTTCACAAAGATAAGGAGACATAAAAATTTAAAAAGCTCTAGAACAGTTGCTGTTCTTATTCTTCCCTGACCTAAAAATTATTGGGATAATATTCAATAACAACTTTTTGAGACGCAGTTTAGATTAAATCTAATATTTCAAATTAATGCCCAAATACAAACTGCTACAGCAATGACTATTCCTATTTACAGAAGAAAAGTTAAATACTGACAGGTCTGGCATCTCTGAAGGGAAGTGGGAATCTTGGGGCTTCAATTTCTCAAACATAAGGAAGATTTGTCTTTGCACTTCTTGCTTTTTTGCTATTTTCTGTAATCGAGAATTCTACAGTGAAATAGATTGTAACAATTTTTTTTGCTATATGCTTTTTATTTTGTGCACCATTCATATTTATTTTAAAGGTTCTTGAGACAGTTCAAATGACATACCGCTGCATTCCTCACCCAACAATACCTACTCCTTTCATATTTACAATGTAGTGCAATCACAAGGCTGAGCTGATGGGAGAATTATAGTCCTGGAAATAGACTGCGATGTCATAAAAATAAGATCTCGTTGCCTGATCAGTGGGATAGATGGTGCTGCACCACTTACAAACTGAGTCACTTTTGAAAAGACAGATGAAGCATTTACGGAAGAGACAGGTCATCTCCATGGTTTTTCTTGAAACTATGGAACATCCTACTTAGTCTTATTATTAGTAACAAAGAGAGAGTGCAGTAGATTTTATTTTTGGAACGGTGGTGCTCACAGGTGGCGAGCTCTAAGAACCACAGAAAGCCTTGTCTTGTCCCTGTAGCACTTACAGTGAAAGAGAAAGGAAAAGAAAAACTGCTCAGTGCATAAACTGGGGGCTAAAATGCATTCTGCAAGCATCTTTTGTCTGGAAATTCCTTTTTTGCATGGAGCACTTCCCAGAGATCTTGATCCTACGCTCACCTGCGTACCCACCCCCAGGAAACAAAAATACAACTCAATTCATTCTGCTTTTTTGTTTGTAACAAGATGTGGCTGGTTGTAAGGCAGCTTTTTAAACCTTCGCTGCCAACTGCATGCTGAGGCAGTTTCAACTACTACTGCCCTAAAGATGCCATTCTGAGCATGGAGCCTCCAGCAAGGGGAGATCCCAAGTGCCACACTCTGCTATTGTCCAGTATGGCTTTTGCAGCCATGAGTGGGTGTCTGGAAAATTGTTGGTTCCTCTGCTCGCTTCCCGTGTCTGCAAGGATGCACGGTACGTGCTGGCTTTCCAGCCCCGGCTAAACACACACTGCCTCACCTCTCCCGTGCCCCCAGGTGATGGGGAAGGAATGTCATGGTAAGAAGGAAGAAGCAGACTGGTTTGGGGAGTTGGGTTCCCAGTACTCATGACCCTGTAGGATGGGAACAAGCAGCTGAAGAAACTCCACAAGGTGCCAGTGCCCAGCAGACCCCCATGGAGCCCCTGTGGAGCTACGGCTGTGTGCACAGAAGAGCCTGTCAGCGCCATGGTTAGAACATACCTCCCCAATTACTCATTTCATCCTCAGTTCTTGAGACAAAATGCTAAAAATTACACTGGGGTGAGCATTCTGTTTCATTCTCTGAAGGGTTAAACACAGGTTTACATAAACTGGCAGATGAATTCCTTAAATTTTTTTATTGCATTATATTGATTTTTCATCTTCTTGTTTATGCCTTACCTTGGGTCTAGTTATTTACTTTTTATTGTAGAATCTTTATCAACACTCAGATACTCATGGAATGTCTTTTTTGTTTATTTTACTTATTTATTTGTATTTACTGTGAACAAAGTAGTATTTAGATGCAGCTGCACGAGTAGATGACACATTGCTTCTGGGCCCAGAAAACTGGAGGTACGAATGAGAGATTTAACTGAAGATGGGATAGTGCTAATCAAGTGCTGCAAGATTAATCTGAAGAAAGTGAGTTGTAATTATAACTTTGATGTCCATTAATGTCTTAGCTGACAGGCTGTGAACTGTAGGATAGAAGCTGGTGGTGGATTCTATTTTATGGAAGCTACATCACTCAGCAGAGTCTTACAACGGATACCACAATGTTGTCATGACTGACTCTTCAAAGTGATTTTTCCTTTCCAGCGCGTGTAGTGTGGGTAGTTAAACCTAGTGAGCAGGTTATTTTTTATAAGCCTCTCTTACCATAAGCTGAACTAATTTAAATCAAAATACAATTTTTAAAGCTAGTAATGGATCTCTCCTGTTATTCAAGACAACAGCTTAAAGCTGAATTTGTGGGCGAGTCTGGGAGTGCAAAAGTGAGGTTTTGTAGGACGAGGTAATCGCTTTTTCTAGACAAATTCTGTTAAGCTTTCAGCTGTGAGAATAGCTGACAGAAAATTGCCCTGAGCCTCAGTGGAGAGATCCAGAGATATGAGTCTAAGGCTGGGCGCCATGGTGCTGCTGTTCTCAAAAACTATGGAAATTACTTGCTTTCACAAAAAGCAATAAAAAAAAAAAAAAAAGGTGCCAGACTCCTTCCTCTTTCTGCAGCTCCATGCATGCCTTTTGAAGTATGTTATGAATTTCCTGGATATGAGGAAGATATTTACAAAGCAGCAACTGCTTGCTCAGGAACGGAAAGGATAAGCCCCCAGGGACAGCTTAATAAATGGCAGAAACCTCATACTCCTGTAAGTAGAAGCACCATCAAATTACCCAGTTTCAGTGGCTGTGACAGAAGCCTCCTGGCAGGAAATCCTGTTGCGCAAATCTGTTTCCTTGTTGCTTCCTGTGCTGTAATTTTTTTCAGAAACAATCCATCTCTCCAGCGTTGGGAAGGGCTGAGGGAGCTGAGTTTTTGCTGTGTCTCGATTTATTCTTTGCTTGACTTTTCTCTTGGGTCCTTTTGAGAAATCCTAAAGCTGAGCTTGTTCTCTCCAAGCAGCTTTAGTGCTCTTTCTGCTCACTCTGGAAATTTTGTAAGGATTGAATTGTGAGTTGATTTTTCTGTGACTCAGCAATTGAGTCTTCTGTGAACAGAGCACAGATGTGAAAGAGGCGCTGATAAAGGAGGAATGCATTGAATTGTGACAATGTAAAAGGCAGTGAGAAAATGCAGGAGTTCACATCAGTCCAGCTAAAGAAGTTCTCCAGGGGAGTGGAGCAGATTTTCCTCATAGCTTTTGCTGTTGTGCCGCTCTGATAATTGCTCAGATGTGCCTGGGATGCCTGAGACTCCTCTCTTTGGTGCAAAAGGAAAGATGAGTCGTTTCTGTAGATGTGACCATATACTTCAGTATTGAAGGACTTGATCTCTTCTGCTTTTTCATATACACACACATATATAAAGACATCTATAAAAAACACATACAGTTTACATGTTTAAAAATTTATATATTTTTTTACATATAAAAAATAAGTTGGTATCTACTGAATCATTGCTCTAAGTAACTGCTAGTTAGTAAACCCTAACGAACCACACCACAGAACCGAACCCAAAGAACTCCAGGGACTGTAGAAATTATGACATCACCTTTAAAATGAAGTAGCAGTTCTTCTGATTGCTTGAGAATATTAGGGTGTTGCTCCTGCCCTCAGCTTAGCAAGACCCACTGCTGTGCATCTTGCCCCGGTGCTGCTCATTCATTCACAAACAACTTCTAGTTAATTTTATAGCACACAGTGGATGCCAGCACACACCACGTTCTGGGACACCGATGCAATACACTGATCTCTTCAGACTGCTACGATACACTTTCACTGACATCGATTTTTGTGCTTATCAGGCCAAATGAAAAATCCTACCGAAGCGGAATGCAATTTACTTTCTAATAAAACTTAAAGAGAAGTCAATATATCACTGAAAATCTCTTTTCAATGTGATAGTAATTAAAGCTATATATTACTGGAAGCATTAAAACTTTAATACACTTTCACGTGTATTTATATAGCTTATATTCAATCTCTGTACTTGCAGCAAGAGCCTCAAGCGCGATTCCCCCCCTCCCTTTTTCTGCCTCCCTGTGTGAAATGTATAGATAATGTTTGCAGAGCCATGGAAATTGAACAAGATTTAAACCCTATTAGCTGTAATTCACATAACTATCATATTTGACAAATTTACCTTCAACTAAACATGCAGAAATAAATGCTTCATTAAGAATGATGAATATGTATGTTTTTCCACCTCCTACCTTGGTGTGCTTTACAAGTATTTGCATATGAAGACACTGGTTTGGTTTATAACAAAGAACAAACACCTAAGGAGAGAAAAACACAATTCTGTAATACCACTCATACAATTTGCAGACTACAACTTTTAGTATTAGAAAAGTTTAGATAATAGAGACATCAGAAATCACCATGAGTCTCTTCCAAAAATAGTTCAAGTGGAAACCTAGATTCTCCTCATGTTATAAATCATCAGATTGTGTGTGTGTGTGGGGGGGGTAATGCAGTGGAATCTACAGAATTTTTCAATCATTATTACATTAATCTATCCAATTTGCTTAGTTCTATAGACTATTTCTGTACTCTAATTCTCTTCAACAGTTTTTTCCAGGCAAACATTCTCTTTAATATTTGGGATGGGAGAATCTGCTTTGGAGGATGTAGTCCTTTGGTTACACACAGGTGTTTAGCCTGATAAAGTTACCTAATATTTACGGTCTTTAATTTCTAAACTGAAATTATAGCTGCTTACCAAAGAAAATACGAAAGTGCCTGCCTGTCATGTATTGACCTGCAACTATTTGGGTTTTTAACATATTTAAAAGCTGCATTTTTATACAGTGTCAATATTTCTGAATTGTATATCACCATTTATCTTGTCAAAAAAGCATATAGGATCCTTGTACTGCAATATGGAAGAAAGCTTTTTATAAAATTACTGGAAATACATTAGTCTATGTTTCTATCATTAATCTGGACAAAGATGATAAATAACATTTTGTTTTGGGAATGACCGGTCCAAGTCATGATGTAATGACATTCAGGACCCTCCCAGCCTGGTTCTTGTTGCCCAGGTGAGTCGTTGGGCAGTCATTAGAGCCTCCTGGCTGTGGTTTGGATAGAAGAGCAGCCACAGATAACAGGCAAGAGCTCTCAGGTCTCACTAGAATGCTGCAGGTATAGGGCAAAGGCAAGATAAAGGTGATAAGCAATTCCCAGCATGTCTAACTTCCAGCTGAAGCCTGAAAGGTTTCTAATTTGCAAGCCACAACTCTGTTGTCATGCTGCAACTGTTGCCCAGTGGCAAAACATCTGATGCAAGTGAGTAGTTGACTTAGAAATGCCAAATGTAAATATAGATATGCTGCAAAGTGGTAGGGTAGCTCTAGAATCGGGGAGGTTGCTTGTCCTCATACACCTGCAAAATAGCAACAGATTAAAGGGGTGGAGGAGGGGAGAAATAAATAAATGACACAAAAAAGGCAAGCTGTAATAATGACAGCCCCTTGCCAAATCAACCTGTTGTGTCTATAGTACCTAATCTGTGTTTTTGTTTTTTTTTGGTTTTATTTAACAGGAACAATTTCAGTTTCACTGCAATACTTTTATTAATATTTGATCAAATGTTCTTCAAATGTTTTTGGTTCTGGTGTGCTTTTACCTTCATCTCTGTCTAGTTGCATTTCTCAGGATAAAACTTGAATTTCAGTTGGTATATCTTAAACAGACTCACAAAATATTGTAAACAGAAACGTACTTCGAAGTTTGCACTATGAAATTAACAGGCAAGAAGGTGGTACTAGCTTGGGAAAAAAAAAAAGACTTGATTTCTGCCATAAATTATAGGATTCTTGGATGTAAGAATAATTTCTTCTTGTTTTTGAATGCCTTTGTTCATTATCCAATGCTTGTAGCCTGTCAATTGCTTATCTCATGCTCTTCTGTAACCCAGAGAACTATTATGCCCATCTGGTGTTTTCTTTTGAACTCAGGAAACTTCTCCTGTATGCACCGAGTCTGTGACTGCTTGTCATTTGTCATTCTACTTTTAAACTTTCAGGATTTACCATAAAAAAGCAGTTGTGATTTTGTTTTCCCTTTTAAAGCACTGTCTTAAGGGCAAAACGTGTTCAAAGGAAAGTTGTAAAGAAAATATAGCTGTAAGTCAGTCAAGTGATGGATGTGTTCATCCTGGTAGCATTAAAAATCCCAGCTTAACAATAAGAGGAGAGCAAGTTACTTTGATGGTACTATATTAGTTTCAAACTGTCTGTGAAAATTGGTCTGGAATTGCCCCCTCCCTGCCTTTGCCTGCCCCAAAAAAGTTAGCAAATGGAAGAAGGGTGTGTACTGGGAGCTGAAAATCTTAAGCGAAGGGCTTCTGCTTGATGGGAGCATCGTGTGTGGCAGCAGATAGATGCTTGTGCATCTACTGTTTGAAATATCCTTTGGCTTGATTGAAAGGTGTTTCTCGTGGAGGCCTTTCATTGCCATAAATCACACAGTGAGAAGTCAGGGGATCCTCTTCATATTTCTCAATTAACAGTTAGGTAATCTCCGAACGACAACTGTTAAACTGCCTCAATCAATCCAATTACCCTGGTAATAGAGTTCTCCCCAACAGTTGCTGTGTGTGTCAGGAATATATCAAGCTGTTTCCCCAGTAACAGAAATATGGCCGGTGGATTAGCAGACCATAAAATCATGTCAATCCTAGCAGTGATTCTCTTGACAAGGCAACTAATGTTTTTACTTCTGTTATGTAGGTCATAATCTGCTGGAGAGCAGTAACTTTCTGCTTGGCTGCCGAGCTGCGTGCCACCCAGGTAATCTTCCAGGAAAAGTACAGGATGAGCAGAAGCACCCATGAAAAGGGAGTATCGTTTACCATCTGCTACGTGTTGCTTCAGTCCCGTTACGAATTTTACAAATAACTTGTATAGTCATCTTAAAAACAGAAAGCTTTTGAGCTTTTCCTTAGCATTGAAGCCGATCTACCAGTAGACTTTTATCGTTTAAAGCTGACTTGAAAGAGAATAGGCTTAAGCCTTCCTATTCCTGCTTTGATCAAAAGCAGACCTTTGAAAATGTCAATATGAAAGCAGCAGCGCTTCCTTAGTGAAGATGAACCTGGATATTTTAAATTTTGTTATTTAGGGGCACTGTCAGGGTGAAACAGCCTAATAGTT
Organism: Pedionomus torquatus; assembly: GCA_013398155.1. Lineage (NCBI taxonomy): Eukaryota > Metazoa > Chordata > Aves > Charadriiformes > Pedionomidae > Pedionomus > Pedionomus torquatus. Next base: position 91,382 of record VZRU01005245.1, on the reverse strand, counting down.
AGCAATCCGAAGTAAAAGATTAAATGTCATGGCAAATTTGGGACAGTTTGAATAAGACTGAGTACATATAAGAATGGACACTTATATTTACTAGAAAAATAGCAGGTCAGATCTGGGAAAACTTTCCAGCATTGGCATAGACGGTGTTATGCTCCACATGAGTCAGCATTCCAAGTTTTTTCCTTAAGGATATGGTATTCTCTGAAAAATGTCATTGGTCAAAGAAATAAGGAATGGAGGATGCTCAGAGGCATCCAGCTTTCTCACCTGTAGTCTTATCCCCGCTCCCCAAATCTATCAAAGCATCCTTTTAGGCAGAAATATCAGAAAAGGGGGTCAGGGGCTCTGCCGTGGATGGAAGGTTACCTGCTTTCTGTAACAGCAGCTGTTGCAGGGAAGAGCAATCTGTGAAGAAAAGTGCTTTGAGTTGCCTGAATAACCGCACCCTGTATTTTCTGCTTTGTCTCAGAGCTGCAAAGTGAGAGTGTTTTGGCTTTATCTCTTGGGGAGAATCTTGGCAACTGCCTCAACTGCTTGTTAAAAGCCACAAATCAGGAAGTCGAAATGACAGCACGCTTCGGTGGCCGGTGCGTGCAGAAAAGAGACAAGTCAGGAAGCCCAGTGCAGAAATCTAATTAATATAACCATGTAAAAGCAAGGCTAGACTTCAACTTGCAGGATGCTCAAGTACCACCAAAAATAGCAAAAGTGCAATTTCCTCTCAGCTGTAGAAACTTCTGGTGTCTACATATTATATACATACACTGGAAATACCCTCCAGAGAAAATGGTTAACACGATCTAAAAGAGTACTTTCCTTTCTTACAGACTGACAATAGAGCTGACAGATCTTTCCGTTAAGCAACACGCAATAATAGTTGTTTTGTTTATTTTGAAGCAATTTATAATTCTCTGTCTACTAAAGGAATGTTAATTTTGACACCTTTTCTACCAAACACTCAAAACAATATATAACAGTGAAAACCACTGCAAAGTTACATCTGCCAACTTCCCTTTGAAGAGATGTCTGGGCATGTTGTATGAGAAAACCTTAATAAACAGAGCTGAATGGCACAATTTAAGATTCTTTTTTGAAGCCCCATTGAGGTACAGTAGACACATATGGAAAAGATTTTATTAATCATATGTCTGGTTGTAGTTAATTGTCGTAGCAGCTTGCACTTTCACACAATGAAACTTTCCATATCCTCCCACTTTCCCCCCACCCTCGGATTAGAAAGGTCACTGCAAAAAGCTGGTTGAACTGCATGTCCCCATCATTTACTCACACTTTTGTTCTGGTAAAATATGTGCTCATGAGCAGAAACCTAATTTTGAAGGTCCACACTTTAGTTTTAGTGCTGCAGTAGCAATAACTAAGGAACCAGTCAGAAAGATATTTAATGTATTCGATTTTTTTTTGCCAGCATCTACAATTCTTCTCCAGCAATTTTATTTCACAGCAATGCTGCCCTCTGAATTATGGGAAAAAAAACCCCGAAACAACAAAACCCACCACCAAAAAAACAAGCTATGCCTGTCTCTGTGCAGAACTATTTTCTGCTTCATAAATTAAGATGTTTGTTGACCCTAAATTCAAAATTCCCAATTTCTACCTTTCCTTCCTCCATCTATAAACTTGAAAGTAGCATATCTCGTCCTGCACAGACATGTTGTAGAGAAAGATATGGAGTTTTATAGCGTAACTGGTTATGAAGAAATGTAATAAGTTTGGGTGTCAACTACTGAACTATTCATAGGATTTAAATCACAGCCTCTTACATGCATCGGATCTGCGAGGCAAGAAAAATTCCAGTCACGCTGTCACACTTTGTGTTCAGCCAAGTGTCCTATTTTGTGAAATGCTGATAGAAGGCTGGGGTGGGAAGGGATCACGAAAAGCTTATGAAGCTGTGGAACAAATTTCAAGCGACACACATATGAAGTAACGCAAACCCCAATACACAGCTAAGAAAAGAAGGCGAGGAATGTTTTTCCTAGCTATGAAGTAATTTTAAGTTTTATTGCTGGTAACAGAGTAAAAGGCAGAAGGCTTAGTCTTTGAAGACATAAGGATGAATTTGATATTGGGATGAAGTAGTGCTTTTAAGTCAAAATACTTTGTCATAGTATAATTTTATGTGTGGTTTTTGCAGTCCATAACTCACGGAATTTGATAATTTGAGAATTGTTTTAACTGTTCTGCTAATATGTGAATTAGGCATTTCTGAAAGTTCTGCGTCACTGCAAGTGAAACCAATGCTACCAATTTGCATGCAGTTTGAGCACTTCAGCTACTCTGTGTGTTTATCAGAACCTGCATTCTGTGTATCTACACACAAAGAGCAGAAAGCGAACAAGCCTGTCCACCCACTTCCCACATTTTCATTTCTCTTTAGCAGAGCGTGCTGAATTATACCTGAATTACACCTGAATTATAGTACACTTTGTGAGAGAAACTCTAGCGCTGCTGTAACAAAAGTTCACTGAAAGCTTTTTCCTGCTGATTCCTTCAGTCTCAAGAATAAGCCGTGCACTCAAGTCTTTCTCTGGGATTCTAGGTTCTGTTCTGAAATAATGAGCCTATTTTGGGGGAAAAAAACCAAAAGTCACAGTAAATTCTGGTTCTTCTGAAGTATCCACATAAGGAAATCTGTAAAGAGCTGCATTTAGTTTTCATCTGCATGGTTACAGAAATACTCAGTAAAACTAAGCATGAATTTTCTGGGTAAATATTTTTATTCTTCATTACACTCAACAAGGTATTTTCCTCCATACTGGAAAAAAATATTTCCATATGTGGTCCAGGAGGGAGCTATACTCAAGGAATTTAAATATGTCAAAATCTTTTTTAAAAAAAAGGCAGTCTATAGAATTGATATCTTTACTCAAATTATGTTTGGCATCATCTATAATCTTTGTATTTCAAACTTGTTACAAAATGTACTGCCATATCAAACTGGGGACAAATTTTAGTCCTCCTCCTCCTGAGCTAGGTAAGTAAGTTCTGTTGTGTGTTTTCTGTTCCAGCTCAGAAATGCAGCTTTTGTCTTGCCACCCGATTCAAGCCTTATTTTTTGCCAAGAGAACCTGCCCCTTTCTGCCACATTTTGGCAGTTAATTGGGCTGAGGCGTGATGGTACCAGAGGAATGTTTAAGTGAGCAGCTCTGCAGTGGGTGCCATCCTGTGGGTCACGAGCCCTGCCTTGCATTTTTCCAAAGTTTCCTTCCTCTGAATCATAGAATCATTGAATGGTTAGAGTTGGAAGGGACCTTCAAGACCATCCAGTTCCAACCCCCCTGCCCTGGGCAGGGACACCTCCCACCACCCCAGGTTGCTCCAAGCCCCATCCAGCCTGGCCTTGAACCCCTCCAGGGATGGGGCAGCCACAGCTTCTCTGGGCAACCTGGGCCAGGGTCTCACCACCCTCACAGGAAATAATTTCTTCCTAATATATAATCTAAATCTCCCTTATTTCAATTTAAAACCCTTGCCCTATCACTACACTCCCTGACCAAGAGTCCCTCTCCAGCTCTCCTGTAGGCTCCCTTCAGATTAATCCAGGTTTTTGTCAGGAGGCGACATCAAAGGACCTGTGCAAGGTGTGACGGCTTGGCAGGAGTTCAGCTGGGCTCAAGCCTCCCTGTGTCCCTTACCCTGACGCGCCTTGAACGAAATATTTAATCCTCTCCTCAGGATATCCCTAACTTGGCAGAAGATTGCCGGGACGGGTGACCAGGCCTTCTCCCGCCTGCCGCTTGCTTCTCCCTCACGGGGCGTCCGCGTCTCCCAGCAACGCCTAAAATGGCGGCGCCTCCACAGGCGGGACTCTCTTTCCCAGTAGGCACCGCGCGGGGGGGATAGTTTTANGGGGGGGGGGTGCGGTGCTGGCGGGGATGGGATTTACCTGCAGGGGAGGAGGGACACAGGTGAGGCGCGGCGCGGGGGGTGCTGGGAGTTGTAGTTTCGAGGTGGCGTAACGGTCCGGGGGGACCTGCGCGGGGGCCGGTAGAGGGAGAACTACAACTCCCAGGGTGCCGCGGGAAGCGGCGGGCGGGGCGCCGGCGGAGGGCGGGGGGTACGAAAGGGAACCTGCCGCCGGTGCTGCCGGAGCTCGTTTCTCTCAGGTAAGGAGGTGGCGGGGGAGGGCGGTCGCTTCCCTCAGGCGGCGGTGGGAGGGAAGGAGGGCGATAGGGCCTCCGGGGAGGGCGGTGGAGCCTCCGGGCGTTGCCCCATTGTTCGGGGCGGGGGAGGCGCCGCCGGGCAGGTGAGGCGAGGCGGTGAGGGCTCCGGCGCGGCCGCGGGGCCCTGTCAGCCGCCGCCCAGGGCCCCCCCCCTCCGGCCCGTCACGGTGCCTCGCCTGGTGCTGTGTGAGGAGGGGGTGTTGGGGCCGACGGCCCGGCGGGCAGGGAGGTGTTTACCGAGTATTTCCCTCAGAAAATTGCCCCTCACCCCAGAAGGGGCTGGGGAGGGAGAGGAGGCAGCGGTTCCCCCGGAGGGTAAAGCCGGGGAAAAGCCGCCCCTCCTTCCCCCATATCGCCCAGGGTTATTTTTTTGCAGGTAGTTTGATTCCTGAGGGGCACGGTTGAAGGGCGGGATTCTCCAGACACGTTTGGAAAAGAACCATCTCTTTCTCGTGGACGAATAAAACTTTGGATACTTTTTTCCTAATCATAGAATGGTTAGAGTTGGAAGAAACCTTAAAACTCTCCTGCTTCCAACCTCCCTAACACAGACAGGGATGTCTGCCACGAGACCTGGTTGCTCGAAGCCCCATCCATGAGTAATAAACACACTCAATTTACTACACTTTTGGCAATCTGAGCCTTTAGAGGGTACATTATAGGGTTGTGGAGGTGGTTCTGATTTTTTTTTTTTGGTGGGTGGTTGGGGTGTTTTTTCTTCGTCAGGAAAAACTTCAAGCAAACATTTACCTTTATAACACAGATTTTTGTTGTACTGTTCAGCTGAGGGGGCACAACCCAACAAAACCCTGGATAGGCCATGCGTGTGTTTCATTCCCAAAGTAAAATGTGTTGCTTATACCATTGGCAACCAAATTGCCCCAGTCTTCGTTTCTGCTCTCAATTTTTAAGGCTGCAATGACTGTTGTAACAGAATGTCTTGCTGCCAAATTTTTGTTGACTGAACAACAGTAACTGTGGGCAATAACTAGAGTTTGCTCTAGGCTCATTCCAGGTGTGTAACTGCTTTTGAAGCACAGCTTAGCTTAAACTAGTTATCTTTATTGTCTTGGGCAGAAGGTGTGTTTTTTTAATTGTTGGTTGCTGGCTTATTACACAATGGTTTTGATGTAAGGGTAGGGATAGTAGTTCTTTTCACGGGTGCATGTCAAGAAAGCTGGAAAAACAAGTCCTCCCTCAGCTTTAATTTATCAAATATTATTCTAAGTGCAATCCAAATCTCTTCTCCTACCGTGCAGGTTTATTGTGAAACAGTTGCAGCGTCAATGAGAAATTAGCTGTAAACCACATACCACGAGTGTTATCCAAGGAAGATGCAGAGTTCTAGTGCCTACCTCTGAAGGAGCTGGTAAGTGAGAATTTAGGCCTTTATAAGCCTGTCGTTTATGAGACTGTGTTTTAACTTTTCTAGTATCACTGTTTTATGATGACTAATTCGAGGTCATATCAGAATTAAGATGCCTTTGGCGATGGAATGAATATGATAATAGTTTCAAACTCGACCTGCTGCGTGAATTATCAAACAGCCTGAAGTTCAGGCAATGTTTCTTTTTACTGCCATCTTTTTCTGTCTACCTGAAAAAAAAGTGCCCAGCTCAAACAACACTCCAGCAACACTTGAAGCAAGAATGATACTGATAATACAACGGAAATTATAGATACACAGCTGTATGTATGGAAAGTGTAGGCATAAAGATGAATTAAAACAACACTTACTTCCAAGAGTGGGAGGAAAAAGTTGTCTAGTGCTTAGTGTTCGTGAATTGTTTGCGTTCTTTTTTCAAAAGCAACAAGACAAGAATTCCCTTATTGAATCTTGATGTATTTAGCTTACGTGTGTTGTGGCACTTGAGATCCAAGTTGACAGTGATTTGAGATTTGTTTCAAATGTGGAACTCTGGTGTGAAATACTTGTTTTAATTAAAATGTCTGCGTTCTCAAAACTGTGTTGGCATCTCAAGTGTAAATACTTTCTAATTTGCGTTCCAGTTTGTGCATGATATTATCGTTTTTTCCATAATTCAAAGAGAAGACGCTGCCAAACATGAAACATATTCCATGGGATTGTAAATTGTTTTTCTGTGGGTATCAGATTCTGATCAAATCCATCTATTTAATTTAAATTTATTATTTTAAATTTATTTATTTTAATTTAAAAACTGACTTCATTCAGAGGCACAGTTAGTATTTGGGTATACTGGATGTCTTGAAGGCTCTAGGGCTTTTTCCTTTCCAAAATTAAAATTATGGTGTAAAATACTGTTCTGCTTGGCAATAGAATGGTTATGATTGACTTGTGGCCAGAAAGCAGTAAAATGAGTTGTGTTAATTCTGTGGTTTTGTACAAGGAAACCAATTAACAGTAAAAATCCCTAACAGAAGTTGCTGTCTTTTTTGGAAGTTCTGCCCTTGACTTACAAGTCAAAAGTTCTCTCCAACCTTGCTGGGTGTGGCACAACCAGACTTTAGGAACACTATGTATGATTTTCATATGATTAGAAAAAAACATAAAGAATATGGATGCTTAAGTCTGTCTGCTATCTTTCATGGTCATTCTCCTAACAACAGCAACGAAAAAAGATATCTAGTGTACCTTAATGGCTTGAACTTCTTCTTCATTCAGACAGGTATTATTTATATATTACATTTATAGGTTTCTGATTTTTACTGACTGATAGAGAATCCAGCAGGATGTCAAGAAGTGATTCTGGGACCTGGAGTACAATGTAATCGGAGTAAATATACCATATGTCTAATAGGTTTAGGAGCTGTAAAGAGGCTTGTTCTTCTCTGCTTTCTTTTACCTGCAGCTCAAACTAATTCAAACAAAAAATCAACCAAACTACAACAACTACATGTGTGTATGTAAAGCTTAGATATTGTGTCTCTCTCACAGAAATAAAAAATATTGGCTGATGATTTGAGGGCAAATAGATCTTGTGTCCTATTTCTACTGGAACAGCTGCAGGGCAGATGTTCTAGTTTGTTAGAATCACTGCTGGCTCTGAGCAAATATCTGCCCATAAATGCCACAGTATTGTTGATTAGTATCTTAATGTATTTCAGGAACGGACATGCAACCAATATTGAGCTTATGCTCTACAGCTATATGCATTCACAAAGAGGCAGATTGAGCACTTAGAAGTGGCTAGTTTCGCACATGTTTTCTTATTTACTATGATGTGTTCCTGAAAATAAATGTTTTTTTCCAGATAACAAGAATATACTTGTTTAAACAAACAGCTTTTTCATCTGCCCTAGTATTTACAGCCATTAGAATAATCAGGTATTGACAGAAATCTGCGCATAGTATCCAAAATGATGAAGAATATATTAGCAGATGTCTTTACCAACTCGACTATTTTCCTTAGAGGAGGTTTTTCTCAGCTGAAAAGCTCACTTCTGAAATAGACTGTAGAAAACTGATAGGTGATAAGGCAAACTCTCTCTATATATTTGTTTAAAAACCATCCCCCTTATGTTTTAACACTAGACTATGCTGGACTACCTCAAAAAACCCTGAAGTTGGGTTACTCAACTTTTACTGCACTAGAAAGGCATAAAAGGAAAAAAACCCACCATTTTATAAAGTTTAAATATGCCAATTAAAGTTATAAGCAATGTGATCTAAAGAAGAATTATTCATAGTATTTATGCAAGTACTTTTACACCGTTGTACACGGGTGGAAAGCTCTGTCAAACTCTGTCAGTGCAATGCCTACATCAGCAATCATTTACAGTGTTGTAAGTAGTTTCTGTTCTGCTCAAAAGCTCTCAAGAAGAAACTGTTACCATCAAAGCTATAAGCTCAGTGCTTTTTGGGGTGTGTACTGCATTCTAGAAAGGTTGTCTCCTTTTGTCTTCTGAGATGACTTCACCTTCTCGTTAAAATGCATGTTTGCATTTGAGGTGTCTTGTCACCGCAGGTATTGTCCAAAAAATAATATTAAAGCTTTTCAGTCAGCAATTGATGTCCTTATCTGTAGATGAGAAATGTATCTTTCCATCCTTGTGTAAAATTCCCCAAGCTAAATTTCACCTGCTGTTTTTGGCAGTGCCATCCCTTTCCAGCAGTTCTGTAAACTGCTGTAATCCATCTTAATTTTCACTCCTGGATGTGGTGATGGTACCATTCCCGAAGGTAACTAACTACCTTCTTACTGGCTCGTTCTGGAAAACCTCTCTATGTGTAGAGGCTCCTTGCTGCTTACGCTCCTTGGTACCTATAATGTACATTGCCAACAGCAAGGGTAGTAGGGCACTGTCTCAGCCTTCCTCAGCTGGCATTGCACACACCGTGCGCTCATATTGACTGCTTTTCATTTTATTATCAGTGTCATTTTATATATGTGTATCCAAATGTGAACTGATGAAGTTGTGGATGCTGCAGCCTGATGCTGACAGACTTGACGTCTGTTTTTATTCTTAAGCTGGAAGGTATTGGGATAGTGCAAGCTTTTCCTGCCCTGCCCCGATCCTTGCTAACTGTAGAAATTAGTTGTAGCAGTAAAAACTGGAGTTTGGTTTTCAGGATTTTCAGTCCTTGATCTTGGAGCTTTCAGCTGATAGCAAAGGATAATAATAAGTTTTCCCACCAAGCTGAACTAATCTTGTTTTGAAGTTGAAGGAAACAGGCTATGTGTAAGTGATTTAAAAAAACGGAACGGAAATTAATCATAGGAACTGCTCAATGATTTTTGTTCTTCAGAAAAACAGCTTGCCAAGGGTCGTGATGTGTATTTTGTAGTAATTTAAAACTCATCCACTGGATTTTTGTTTAACAAAAATAGTAACAAATTTCAGTTTGTGAAATGAGCCACTGAAGGAGTTTTCCCCTGCAGTAGAAAGCTTTTTCAGACACTTTCCTCTTTATTAATCTCTGGTTAGAGGAGCTTGTCTGTCCCAAAGTTTTATTTATAATATGAAGGACTGTTTTGCTGAAGCTAGCAGGCTGCAGGCACAGGAGTTCCTGAGAACTGGATGTAGCTTCCAACATTATATTGACTAGAGAATAGGCAGATATTATAATATTGACGTAGGGAGTGTCTGAACAATGCAGATCAAGCATGAGGTGGTGCCTTTGTTTTATTCAAACAATTTAATGTAGGAAATGTGGACTGTCTTTAGATTATGTGCGGAGTTACATGGCAAAAGTGGAAGGGGAAAAAAAACCAAGGCTTTTAGCAGACTGTCCACGATATTCTGTTCCACGTTGAGAAAGTCTGTTCTCAGGCAATTGAGAAATACTGCTTACTAACAGACAGACTTCATTAATGCTTCATGACTGTGCTGTCATGGGAGAAATTAATTGCAGTATTGCCTTTTCAGAGTGGCGTGCGCTCTCTGTCCTGATACAAATCCATCACAGCTCAATGCTGCTGCCAGAGGAGCCTGTAACCGTGGGGAGGCTTATCAGCGGTGGTGCCAGGCTGTAACTGTTCTATTGCAATCACATTGATTTTCAGATCCTGGGTGTGGAACAGTCTCTGCATGGCCCAGTTTGGAGCAGACTGATAAGGCTCCTTGTTTCTTAGCAACCACAGTCTGCCATAGCCAGGAACCTGCCCCTCTGCAGCTGGAGGGAAAATACTGAATGTCTCAAATTTGTATCTTGAACCAAGGTAAGTCATCCCCCCCTGGTGTATTTAATTTAAAGGGCTTTGCATTCAAATAAAAGGAATATGTTGGCAAAAGTTCTATAACAAAGGGAAAGTAAAACTTCTCTGTCATTAATAAAACATTCTAATTTCTTTCCCTGTTCTTATTTAGACCTGTGTCTTTCCTGGGCATGGAGGTGCCATATGTGCTTCTCTTAACTAGACTCGTAGCAGAAGTTGCCAGCAAATCTACAGAAAGTTCGGTAGGTACTATAAAAACAGATGGATCAGACTATTTTTCTCTACATTGTAGTTTATAGAAGGCTTCCTAATTCAACAGAAATGGTCTGTGCTGCTAGCAGTCATCAATTGAAACTTAACGGTGGGTCAGTTTATGATGGCCGATTGCCTAGTAAAGCATTGGATTTTTCCTAGTCATGTGCTTGTAGGTTCGCAGGGATGCAACTGATAACGCCTCATGCCATGTAGAAAAAGCACCCTGTTGATCAAAAAACCACTTTTCAAGCTGCTTGGTAGCTTAATTACAAACAATCCTAAACATGGATGCCCAGAAGTTTAACTTTTCAAATGACTGAGAAGCTCTGAAGCAAGCGGTGCTTCAAGTTACAGAAAAAAGTCAGAGTATAAAATTCTGCTTGCAGGAGAGTTCAGCCAACAAAACCTTTTAAGAAACTGGTCTTAAGTGTGTTATCTATCGATCTTCTGGTTCTTTACTGTAGTCCACCTCACCATGATGTGGTAACAGTGTGAAGTCAGCCTACTAATTTCAGTTTTTACACTCCCAACCATTTCCCCTGATAACTTTCATCTTTGTAATCCCTGGATTTGATAGTGTTCGCTGATAAACAGAATAATACTGGCTGTTACATGTTAGGTATATTTAAGTTACTTCTGTGGCTGAATATAGATCAGGTCATGTTACTTTTGGCTAAGAATACTTCATCCCTTTTTTAAACTGATTTGACTTGCTGTATTCTTTAGGTGAATGTACCTCCAAAACTTTAAAAGATGTGGGAGTTTTGTGGTTTATTTTTCTTGAATTTCTTCTTGTTCAGAGAGTGGATATGCTCAAGTCTATATGGGATGTTACTAATATTTATCTAAAGAACCACAAAGTTTTTAACAGTATTTTATCTCTACACTTATGTCACAGCCTGTAATTTGTAAATGATTTTGGAACTGTTCTTTACATGAACAAACAAAAATAACCTGAAGGCACATAGTTTATTTTTATGTGAAGTTATTCTTCTATATTAATTGTTTAAGGAAGAAGCTTTTGTAGTTTTGCTGGATTGCTCTGTAGGTGTTATCACTTGCAATATGAATATTTCAGTGAAAATTTGGGTTTGCCAATCATTTTGCCAATACTGTTTCTGATCAAATCTGTTAGGGCATTTGTGTGGTGCTGAGGGAAAGAGCACTTCAGCCTGGAGAAGAGTCCGGGGAGACCTTAGAGCAGCTTTCCAGGATCTGAAGGGAGCTCCAGAAGAGCTGGAGAGGGACTCTTGGTCAGGGAGTGGAGCAATAGGATGAGGGGTAATGGTTTTAAATTGGAAGAGAGGAGCTTGAGATTAAAAATTTCTTCCTAATATTTAATTTTGAGAGTGGTGAGACCTGGCCCAGGTTGCCCAGAGAAGCTGTAGCTGCCCCATCCCTGGAGGAGTTCAAGGCCAGATTGGATGGGGCTTGGAGCAACCTGGTGTGGTGGGAGGTGTCCCTGCCCAGGGCAGGGGGTTTGGAACTCGATGATCTTGAAGGTCCCTTCCAACTCTAATTATTCCATAATTCTATGAAGGATAACTCCTCCTCTGAACCATGCTTCGGTGAAGAATTTAGCAGTTTTTTGAGGCTTTGTCCACTGTCAACAGTAAAGTGTGCATTTGTTCTCAAAGTGTTGGTTTGGGGAGCAGCTGCCGCATCACAATGCTTGATCATGCATCTAACTTTTTCTCTCCTTTAAGGTTCCTTAATGCAAAACTAAAAAATTACATCAAGTTTTAACTGCAGTTACTGCTTATTGCTCTGCATTCTCTTTAGACTTTTTTTTTCTTTCTGTTGAAGCATTTTAAGCATTTAACTTGTAAGAACTGTGTGAAATGGAATTTCGTTTCTTCTCTTAGGTTTCAGAAACAGAATGCTGTGTGGATGTGTTGGATTCAAACAGTTCCTGCCCAGTAAACAACCAGTGCAGTCCAGGTAAAGTGTGTCACTGTTTAATAAAATTCCAGATTGTTTTTGACAGTTAACACCAAAATGCAGCGGCTGATTAATTGGGGACTGAAAACAAAATAATTAGTGCATGTACATGGTGAAGTCTTTCTTTCTCTTTATACACAAGATAATGCTTCCTATGACTCACAAATGTTGTTGCATAGTAAGGAGAATAGACAACTATTAATAAGGTTATTCTTTATTATTTTTTTTAGTTAGTGTGCAGTTGGATTATATAAGAGCTATTGTAAATGTTTAAAAGCCCATATAATGAGCAAAAAAGCAAAAATGCTCTAATGCATATCTAAGGGAGCATTAAGAATGATTTCCCTATTGTGGTGTTAGTAGAGAATGCCTCATTTTTCCTGGTGCCATATATGTAGAGTTGTTTGCTTTTAAATGGAGTTTAAAACTTCTTTTGTCACTCTCCAGAAGTAGCAAAAGGGTGTCTTTTTATTTTTTTTTTCTCAATGCCATTTTATTTAAAATCAGAGAGTAATGGCTTCAGAGAGAAAAGGGCTGCAGAGCCTGTAGTAATAAGAGAATTAGTGGCTTAAAAATTTGGGTCCGCTTCTGAGTTTCATTTCCTTGTGATGGTGGTTAAAGCATTTTAAGCCTGTCTATTTTGACTGCTTCGTTAGCTTCTCTAACTGTTGCTTCATTTAGTGCATTCATTTCTGCTTCTAAATGATCTTAGATACGGTATTAACAATCATCTCCAAGTTACAGGATTGTGTTCTCTTAAATCTTATTGTAAACTGATAATCCACCAATATCTTTGGTGTCAGATAAGTGCTTTGATGCTTCCTTCCCACTGCTGTAGAAAGTCTTTGCCCTTACATTGGATCTGTTTGTGTTTAGATTAAACGTCAGATGTAATTTATTACTGTGGGCATCAAATGTGCCGCTTCTCTCTAAGGAAAACGTAGCAGCAGAGCTGTTTTCAAATCAGCACCTTACTAATGGTTTGCTTTATGGGATAATTGATACCAGTTTGGCTCAAGGCTCTATAGAACTGGATTTTAGCCAGCACAGTAAGGTTTTTTCCTTTAAATGTAGACTGTAATATGATCTAGTAGGAATATACTTATAATCTTCATGTCTCAAGTCTAAGCCTCAAGTGAAACCACCATGGCTTTATTGTATTAAATGAAGTTGTTATTGAAGATGTGCCCTAAATTATTTCTTTTTCTCAACAAAGACCTAGCAGTATGGGCACTTAAACATAAATAGAGAGATTTGAGCATCGAAGACATAGGCCAAGATGAAAGTTTAATCAGTTTCCAGCCTGGATGGTAGGGTGACTGATATAAAACACTTGCCATCTGTCACAGAAGAGTGTAAATGGCTTGGGGGATTCTTAAAACACAACAAATACTTGAGAGTGCTGAGGCATGGGGAAAAGGCTGTGTTAAGACATTATTTGTATTTTTAGCTTGCAGGGCTCCAAGTGATTGACCATAAGGATGCCAGCATCATTTTTCACCTAAGTGCACTTTTTCTGCTTCTTAGCATCTTTGTCTCTGCCTACTTCTATTTTCAATGCTGTATATTGAAAAGGCATTAGATCTTATTTTGACAGCATACAAACTCTGAAAATATAGGGTAAAGTTCTACTTCTTTTTTAGTGTTGTTGATGGCGGTTACAGGTTGTTAGACTCTTGGCATTTTTCTCCAAACTAAAACACATGAAGCAGTGAATGGAGCTATGTTGAAACTGTGGGATTTGTTTGCTCTTTCTCCGTTTTGATCTTTGAAAGGTTATGTCTTTTCTGAAATAAATACTTGGAAATGAAACCTCTTAATTTGTGTAATATAATAGGAAGCAGGAGATGTTTGAAAGCAGTAGACCAAATAGGGGGAAATTCTGTTCCCTCTACCTCTTTCTGAAGACTAGGAAATCTCTCCAGTGTTACTTTCGTTGTTTTCAAACCTCTCTACATCTTATTCTTGTGCAGGTTGTTACAGACGATGGAATGAGGATGGTAGTAGCAGTTGCATTAAATGCAAAAATGAAACTTTCCCTGTTTCGTCTGTTTACAACCTGACTGAATGCAGAAACAGTGAGTCATTTACCATCTCTTTATGTTAATGGGAGGTTTTTTTTGGTATCGAGATCTCTTCTTGTATGGTCCCAGAAGGCATCAGGTGTTGCAGATTTCTTTTTCTTCCTTCCCATGTGAGATGTCAACCTTCTTAGTCCTAATGTTACTTTGAGTTTTTGAATGTGCCACAAAACCTGTGGAAGCTTTGAAATTTACTCTGTAAAAACTGTGCAGAGCACTGTGGAACAATTCCCAGGGTTTAGGAGGAGGAGGGGGATGAAAATCTTGTTATATATTAAAGTACCTAACCAAATGCAACACTAAAAAAAATAATAAAATCATTCTGACCAGTGTAAGTTCTTAAAATAAAAAAGCAAGTCCTAAACATCAAAATGATTAAACTTACAGTGTAGGACCTGTATCAAACAGACAGTGAATGCTGAATGTTGTGGCTGTTTTAATCTCTGCTGTATAAAAAAAAAAGGCATTTGCTGGGGACTTCTCCAGAGCACAAAACAGCTTAGACTGTGCTTGAGTTCCGTGGAAAACAATCTATGTTAAGGAGGTTAGACTCATTTTGTATGAGTGCTTTGTTTGAGAGGTGAGAGCTGTTCAATTCCTTGTATATTTGTAATGAAAGGGGTAAGAAACTTGATCTAAGTTTCCAGGAAAGGCAGCAGTGAATTACTTTCTTTTTGTACAAATTGTGGTGGTGCTTTTTTGCTTTCATTTTTTGAAATTCTTAAGAGTGATAACAAGAATGAATTTTTCATGGGAGAAATCAGGATTCTTGCGTGATTTCTAATAAATGTTGACAAGTATAATAGCCTTTTACTAAGATTCTCAACAAATCTGTGTTTTGTGTCAGATTTTACTTAGATAAATTCTTTTTGGTTACAGCTGGTATCAGAGGAACAAATTTCCAAATGAATATAAGCACCGTAACTCCATTCATACATGACATTGGTGAGTAAATGGAAATAACTATTGAGTACAGGCTCGTGATTATTCACTGTGTACCAGCCCCTTCATGATACAGCGTTTGAAACCAGTTGTAAAATATGTTTTCCTGTAATGTAGGTTTTATTCTCAAGGTGTAGCCATTATTGCTTTTTCTCACTTGCTCTCAACAAGAATCTTTAAGTCTTAGAGTTGAATTTTGAGGTAACTATATATTACTGGATGGTTCTTCTTGTTCTAGTGATCTTCAAGTGATTTTTCTGGTACGGGTTGAACTGGTTGTTTATGAAACCTTATAACTTGAGTTTTGAACTTTTTGCTGCGCGAGTGTTGGTTTTTAGGGGTGAGGCAACGTATAACACCTGTAACAAAGCAGTGGCTTTGAAAGCGGTATGAAAGGTGGAATTCTATGAGAAGAAACATATGGATTGAAATTTTCTGGCTATCTTCAGGACAGGAAAGACTAAGGCTTTACTGACATGTGGCAGGTGGGACTGGGGGAGCTGTTTGTATAATGAAATGAGTATTAGAAGATCTTTGCAAATTTTCACTGAGGTTTGTCTATATATTTTTGAAAAAAACAAAAACAAACACTTTTTTTTTTTTGGCCTGTGAACACCAGGAAGTTGGTCTTTATCTTTTGTTTAATGCTTCTATTAGAAGAGATTTCTAGTGAATAATAGTCTCTTTTTTTCTTCTTTTGTTTTTGTTCTTCTCTCTCGCTCTTTCACTTTTTTATTTTTTTTTTAAACAGGGGGCCCGGAAGTGGCAGCCTCTCTCATCTTAGGGACATTTTTCATCAGTTTATTCCTGATTCTGTCTGTTGCTTCTTTCTTCTACCTCAAACGTGCCAATAAACTTCCTAATGTTTTCTACAGAAGAAATAAAGGTAAAATACCTCTGATTGTCTCCTTAATGTCTAAAACTTAGTCCTTGGCTCAGTTTCTTAATTTAAAACCTTATAAACTTCTTCATGTTAGTGTTCTAACTTCATATAGTCACTGATGTCTCTTTTGATCATCCAAAGCAATGTGAACTAATTAAAACTTATTTTCTCCTGCTATGTGCTTACAGCATTGTGTTTTCATGGCAGTGCAGAGGTCTGTTCTCCATCTAAGTGTGTCCAGGCCCATATTACATAGCATTTCTTGCTATCCCCAGCTATCGTTTTTTGTAGCTTTCAAAGATTTGCCAGGGTACATACACTACTTGATGTTAGCTGTCAGTGAGTATTAGATACCTGATTTCCAAAAGGGGGAGGTAATCAGTCAGTGCATTTTGCACAGAAGTCATTATTACACAACTTAATAATACTTGTTTATTTCAGTACACAAAATGCCAGGCATCTATAAAGCCTTACAAAAGGTGGTGGTTGTTTATTCCTGGTTTAGAGAGAAGGGAACTGTAATACTGAATGACAGTGTACTTATGAGAGATGTGTCAGCAGCAGGAGAAAGGGAATGGAATTTGAGATTCCTCATAGTTGTACTATTCACTCACTGTGTTTGCCCTCTAAATGCGGGATTTACTGAGGCTTGGAGATCTAACTGCCTGACTTTTTATTTTATTTTTTTTTTAAAGCAAATACCGCTTGGATTTTCTTTTAATACTGGCATTTGTTCTTAATTTCTGCTGTTGCTGTTACTGAGAAATGGAGCCATGTAGCTAAAGTGCAGTGACCTGCCTTCATGCCATAGTGATGTCAGAAAAGCTAGGGAAGGAACACTTGGAATGTGCCTAGCCATAGGGCATGTGGAGTTTATGTAGACATCTGGCTCTTTGAGGTTCTTTGGGTTTTTGTGAAGTTGTTCTATGGTCTTCAGTTTCTGGGAGTTGGTGGGCAAACTGTGTGGAAGGTGACATTTCCATTTTGCCCAGTGTTTGTGTGAAACTGGGGCTGAGCTATGAGTCTCTGTCTTGCCCCTTCTATGCAGTCACTTCAAACGATTCCCATGACAACCTCCACACAACATTTGCTGTGTTAGAGCTCCTTCTGTTGAAAGCAAGCTATTTACTGGTTAGATCTGCTAAACAAATAGAACTCCTGTTATTATCACTCATGTCTTACAGAAGTAAGCTGAAGCTAGACTGTCATAACCAATAAGCTTAAAAAGGGACAAAGAAAGGGGTGGTTAGAGCAGTATGATTTCATTGTTTGGCTAAGAATGCTGTACCTAGTCATGGTAGCTTCATGAGCATCACAATTCTGGTCTTTGTGGTCTCATTTAATGTAAAAGTATACAGTAGAAGCTACCCAAGGTTTACATTGATCCATGCCACAGGAACTGCTAGTATCCTAATCACAACTGCCATACTAAAGCCTCTGTGTTGCTTTTGCATGTCTCTTTAAGTAAATTTAGTCTAGTACAAGATTCTCCCTCTATTTATAAGTGGGTCAAGAGCTTTTGTGCAATGACGTTTCTAAGCTGGCAGGACATCAGGCCTCTGTTGAGGCTTCAGTGGTACCGGTACACATTTTGTACTGATGTTCGCTCTGGTCCAGCAGGAGTGTCCTTTGTTGAAGGAGAAGCATTGGCAGCATTTCTCTGGCTTCTTACACCTTTCATTCTGTCTGTCTGGTGATTGTCATGTGGCCAATAAAGTCAGCAGCAACCGCTTGTATAAAACTGTTGCATCTTTCACTGCTCAATTGTGTCGGGTTTTTTTCTATTTGTACTGTCTTTTTCCGGTCGTTGGCTCAAAGTACTATTTTTTCCTCCTGAAGCTTCTTCATATTAAAGAGATACTGCTGCAGCTCCCCTCTTTGAAAGCAAAATAAGTCATTCTTGGAGACCTTTGCAACCCCTTATCTCTAATCTTGAAAAGAGTCCTACAGGCAATGTGTTCTACTAATGGCATTTCTGAGTGTTCTGATCTGTTATGGTAGCCTTTGTGACAAAACGATCTTTTTTTTTTAACAATAGAACTATTCTGTTGCACACGTGTATTTTTAGAAAAGTAGCAGTTCTAGCCTTCTAGAATAATGATGGTTAGTCTCTCTCTTTCTCTCTCTTTTAGCATCTGTTCTCCAGCCTAGTGAAACAGTAAGTAAATTCTGTCCTTCCAATAGGAACATGCAAGCATAAACCATCACATAAACAATAACTTAGTTTTAACAGTTCATTAAGGAGCTACTTAATCTGATGTATGAGGGACTGAAATAAAAGATGTTTTGGGGTTCTTTGTCCAAACTGGAAAAATAAGTGAAAGATGAATACTGACCACGTGAATTCTATTGAGTTACTTTCTTGAAGAAAGATGGTGTACACAGTAAATACTGTTGGAACCCTTAAAAGTTCCTGTATTTTTTTTTTTTTTTTTTAATGAAAGACTGTGAATAGAAAAGGTGCTTTGTTTGACATGATCGTTCTTCTGTTATGCAGGCATCCATGATACCTCCCCCAGCTTCTTCAGGTGAGGAACTCTTCTCTGGGGCATGCTGCTACAAATATTTACATGTTGGCTTCCCTTTTAATGCATGTTATTGAAAAGCAGGCGAACTATCTCAAAGTGGATGTGCTAAGAACACAAAGCAAGTCAAAACAGTTACCTTTAAAGCCTGGTATAGAACTGTGGAAATCTCTTGAGGGGACAGAAATTCAGTGAAATCTGTCTAGTAGACCTTTTTTGGTAGGATTTATTGCTTTAATTAATGTTGGCACACAGTATTGATGGAGGACTGTGTGTTAAAATAGATCTTTGACAGCTCCTAAAATAGATCTTTGACTTCTCTATCCTAATAGAGAAGTCTTGCAATTAGAGGCAGTATTTTGTCAGAAGTGCTTAAAAATAAATTATTCAGTCCAGGACCTATTTTCAGGATTGGAATCTTCTTGCTAGTACCAGGTTGGCTCATTTTCAGGCTTGCTGATTTGAAGCTTATTAGCTTCTTGAAACAAATAATGCGGACTGTTTGGAATATACTATTTTGTGTGCATGTGGTGTATTTGAAGGTGGGCTCTCTTTAGCAACGTGGGTTTTTAGTATGTGTGAAACTCGGGCAGGAACTTATTTCTTGAGGAAGATTTCAACTAATCAGCTTGACTCAACTTTTTCCTCCCTTATTTGTCAGAAATGTTTGTGGACTTTGTGGACAGCTCTGTGTTAGGGTTTTTTTTGTGTTTTGGATTTGTTTTGTTTGGTTTTTTTTTAAGGTCCAGCATGACTTTGGTCATTCAGGAATTGTTGGATGGCATGCAGTGTTATGAATTATTGCTAAAGACATGCTTATACGGCAGGTGCTAATGATGTTTCTGTGCCCACCCTTTCAGTTCGGAAGCCACGATATGTCAGACGAGAACGGTCACTAGTGACGTCTGCATCTGCTGCTATGATCTCTTCTTCCGAAACCAGGGTCAGCAATGTTTAGCCTTCATTCTTGACTGAGGACTTTATAAGTGTACACAGTGTCGAAGAAACTTTTTCTGAATCCACTGAAGTGCCAGGAAAACATCGCAAGCAGCTGACCTAAACGGAAGCCCATTTACTGTGTGAAAAAGGGTTTGTGCCAAATGTTAACAGAGAAACGAACTCATGCAAAGATACTGCTCAGGCTACATCCAGTTCGGTGAACTGCTTTGGTGGTCTTTGAAATGCACTATTCCAGCTCTGTGGTTTCATTTCTCTCCTACAGATGCTGTGTTTAAAATCTTTCAAGAATCTACCTTTCCTTGGTACACTTCCCGTTTTGGCAAGTTCTTCTTCCCGTGTTGTGATGTGTTCTATCCCCCCAGAGCTGAATGTCTCGGTGCTGCAGGCCAACAGAAACACTGGGATTACTCAAGGATGTGGACTTGTTTGAAGGACCCACTTGTCAATGCTAACACTAAGTGCCACTGCTTTAACTTTGTAGGAGAATATAACAATACTTAACATGCAGTATCTTTTGAAGCAAAAAATTATGCCTCCTGGAGCATCCTCTTCAGCCTATGACGTAGCTGGCCCTGGTTTTTACCTGTGAATATAGACCCGCTCTCCAGATCCTGTTGCTCTTGGTGCTTTGGAAGGCTGTGGTCAGTATGGGTCCAATCCCAAGTTGGGGGAATTTGTTGGGAAGCTTTTTCCAATCGACTTCAGCTCAGTCCTTGGACAAAGAGCCATTCACTATGGCTTTATAAGTGATAGGCTGCTGTATCTGTCCCGCAAAGACTGTCTCCACAGTTCCTTCTCTTAACACAGAAGTGGAATGGAAAACAAAATTCTTGCAGGGTGGTTTGTGTCCATTAGACATCTCAGTGACTTTGAGTTGAACTGGAGAGGTCAGGTGAATTTCTGCTGATGCAATAAGGGGTTTCTTTGGTCAAGCCCTTTGTTAACTTGCCTGACATCTGCAGGCCAGCACCTTATGACAGAGCGTGTCGAAAATGTCAGCCTAAAGAGCTTCTGCTCTCAGATGCTTGTTCTTGCCCGTCTTATGCCAGCTGTGTGGCTCGGTATTCACTCAATCGGGAAATTAAAGTAGCTGTAAAATAAGGCAGGTTTTTTTTCCTAGCATGGTTGACTGTTGCCATGTGAACACATAAATCAGCATAATGGGCACAGTGGTACGGGCATAAGAGTGGGTGACTGGGAAAAGAAGTGAAAAGCCTGAGGTTGCTAAATTGGTCGAAGTGTCACTTGTCACCATCTGTGAAAATATAACTATGCAGCTTGTGCATTCCCACCTACCTGTGTTGCTGTTGCCTGCTTTGGTTTAGCTGGCACTCCGGTATGGGTCTGTGCTCCTAAAATAAATTACTTGGAAACTCTTCATCAGCATCCACTGGCATGAACATAAACTGGAACAGTTGGTTCTCTTTTTCAGGAAAATGTGAACATAACTGTCTTGAGCTGACATGACACCCATATGGAGAGTCCAAACCTTGTCATCCAGATTCCCTTTTCTCTGTGGTTAGAAGTTTGTTCAAAGCTAAAAAATGAGAACTAGGATGGGAGGAGATATATTTATCTTATTGACTAGACCTGGTTTTATTTAAGTTTCAGTGGAGTTGTATTTACTTTTATCTCTCTCCTTACAAGGTAATGAGATCTCTTGTAGCATGCAAACAAGGTAGGGCAAAGATTGGGGATAAAGAACAAATCATGAAGAGGCCCCTGTGCCAAAAAAAGAGCCTGAATTGCTGCATGAGGAACATAAGATTCCCTTTCTACCACGATGACAAATACAATTTTTGTTCTATTGGACAAAACTAGAGACAGCAGACGATGCCATTTTGAGACCCTTCAGCTTCCAACGTGAAATGTGCTTTATAGTTTGTGTGTTCCAAGTTCAGGAAACGGCAGTTTTGTTTCTGTCGTTTTTGATGTCTTTTTCTTTGTGCTGCTGTGATTTTCCACAGATAGAAATCATGTCTGGAGGTCATAGGTTGTTTTTGGTTTCTTTTTCCTGAACTTAGTTGCTGGATCTTTTCCTAATCGCAAAGGAAAAGGAGTAACTATGCAAATAATGCCAAGAAACTGCACCTTTGAAAGCAGGGAGTTTCTGCTTGTGAATCTGTCAATGATAGTGCATTCTTGTATTGCTTAGTTGCTGATGTATTCTTTCTACACATAAATTATTGAAGGATCATTCATGTCACTGTACTGTCTGAACCCTGTCTTATCCTCAAATGCATATTCTAACTTAGCTTAATATCAAACATCTAATGCTCTAACTCCTGTGCAGTCAAGTTTTTCTCAGTGATAACCTCTCTCTTCGTTTTCCCATATTATTCTCCCTCCCACCACCCTCTCAGCAAACTCTTTTAAACACAGCAGATATTTTTACTATTTCTTTTGTGTTTCAGGAACTGTTCAGCTTTTGTTATTGCTGTCTGACACGGTGGACTTCTGGTCTAAACAATTTCTTGCTCGTTTGCACTGTCAAAATAAATATATAATGTGGTGTTTTGGTTTCCATCTCCCCTCAAAATAATAATGCATACCTATATATATTTTAAAAAATTGGCTTTAATGAACCCTGATATTTAATGTATTTGTATATTTTTAAATTGTGCCAAAATAAAAATATTGGAGCTTTTTTTTTTTAATGCCTGGGAGATCATTCATGTGTTTCCTTTTCAAGCACAGAATGAAGGGAGCAAAACTGGCACCCAAAGTAGATCATCGTTTCAGCTCACATGGCATGTTACCTCCAGCAGGACTGAAGTTTAAACAAAATAAAGAAAAATGCTAAATGATGCTGCCCAGTTCTGCGGTGGGAGAGTCAGGCTGTTGTTCTGCAGACAACAGCCACCCGTAATGGCCTTTCCTGTAGTGGCATGAGAATGTAGCTGTAGTAAATGATGGACCTTTTACATTAGTATGTGTTCACTTGAATCTTAATCAAAGATGATAGTGGGAGTAGCAAAAAAACTAAAAGATAAGGCTGCTAAACAGTGTCAGATGTACCAGAGATCGAGATAATCAGGATAATTTCTTACCAGTTCAAATGAAGATGATGGTCTTGGGTTTGGATTTCTTTTTCCATCTGATCTCTAGGTTGGTTTTTGTGTGTTTTTTTTTTTTTTTAAGTGCATTCTTCTTACTTCCCTCCCTGGGAATTCAATACTCTTGGGTTTCTTTCTTACAAATGTATCTTGTGTTCTTCGCTCTAGTTGCCAAAACAATCCATAATAACGAGAGCTGAGCCAAAGGAAATCGGGATGCTGAGCCATATGGTCCGAGATGCTAGTAGTTAAATTTGGCAAAGCTCTTTTCCCTCACAAAACTAACAGAAGTAGCCTGATATATGAGAAGGATGCTGCTTTTAGTGAAGTGTGCTGACAAGGAAAGGATAAGCCAAATGCTTTAATGCCCGTTGTGCAAGCACTGTGGAAAGTCTAATAAACTTTGTTGTCAAAGCCAAGGTGACAGTGTCGCATACAATGAGAAATTGACCTGGAAAATTATCCCACGGGGAGAGAAAGACTTAAAAGTGGATTTGTCAGTTAAATGGACTCTGACCACCATGCACACTCAAATATAACAGCCTTTGGGAAGAGGAAGTACTAAGTGTCCTTGCCATTAGTCACCCGACTGAATTCAGTAGGTGAAATTGGCAGTAAGTGAACTGGGAAGAGCCGTAAGTGGATGTATGACAGCAGGGAACAATTTGAGACTGTTTTGCACACCTGAGAGGAGCTGTCTCCCTTATCCATATGACACCATCTGAAGGTGAGCGCATCGCAGATGGAAGACTGTGACAATCATGTCTTAAAATTGTAAGTCTAAAACCTCATGTTTCACTAAAATCTGTTCCCCAGTTACAGGCCCTCCAGAAGGCTGGTGTCATATGCATAAAGAAGGAAGCAGAAATGGTATTGCGTACAGGCACTTCAAAGTATTTTGGTGTGTGAAACTGCATTTAGTTTGCTAGATTAACTGATAAAGCTTTGTGCAAACATAATAACTTAGGTTCAACCCATAGGCATTAATCAAAGTTCACAGAAACTGTTCTGAAGTTCTCTCATGTCTTTTCTCTGTGATTTTTCTTTTCTCTCCACCGCCTCCATCAAAAGCTTCTTGGGAACTTTGCTTGGAAATACACCTGGGATTACGGGCACAAGTCTGTAACCTCCTGACAGTAAGATCTGAAGGCTGAAAGCTGTTAAACTACAGAAGAATAGAAGAGAATGGAAGAGTAGGAAAGAAAGTTGGTGCAGGAGCTTGAAGCTCGCTCATCTATTTGAGATAAGTGGGTGGAGAGACTCAGCTGTGTGTGACTGCACGGAAATGCTGTCTGCTACAACTGGCTGAGCTTGGCCAGAGAGCATGGCTGGGCTGTGCCAAGCCAGTGCCCACAACGGCGTGAGAGTGACTTTGATTTAAAAAACCCCAAAGCGAGCTGTACCTGCTCACACTCCGAATTAATTTTGTTGTTGCTTTATGTCGTTTGAAAGAATGCACTTAAGGTACAGTCAAGATCTGAAGCGTTCTTGTGTTGTTCTTGCTACCAACGCTGTGAGGTTTGCTGAAATGTCTAAAGGCTGCTTTGCATTTTTGTCATTTATTTTTAATGCTCCCGGGTGAGGGAAAAAAATAATGAAATTATCTAATGTATATCACTTTAATAACCTTGACATATTTTTATTGCTAACTGATTGGAAGCAACAGTATTCAGATAATTGCACTTCCTGTTGTGGAGCCTGGTGATTTATGTCCCTTAGTAAAGCATTAAAAGTGTTTTAAAATGATCGTTCCAATAAGCTGTGGTGCAGCTCTGAGGCATTTGCTCCAAATGATTAGGTCTTTGCCATTAAGGTTGGTGCATTCCGTAACAAAGACTAATACAGAAGGGGTGAGGTTTTAGACGTGTCATACTGTTTTTGGAATGAGTGTTGTTTATAAATAAGTCATTTCTTTTGTTGTGATTTTACATCCATCAAATTGCAGTGTTCTCTTCTGCTTTGTGATCCCAGTCCCCACAGGAACGCAGTCGTTTGGAGTGAAGTGCTCAACTTCCAGAAACGCTCGGGCTGTTCAGAGCGTTTAGTCCATCAGCTCATCAAATTACTATAACTTGATGCCGGTGCCTGTAAAACTCTGGTGATTTTTCTGATGGCAGCGACTCCCCTTTAAACACTAACGAATAACTGTTCTTTAGTAGAGCCTGATCTTTTATTACAAATTTAAGCCTTATTCTGCTGCTTTCTCTCTGTTATCTCCTTAGTGCTCATGCTGCAGGCTCCCAAGATACAACCTACAGAGGACAAGAGGTGGCATCAATATTTCTATGTGCTCCTTACCATGTGAAGAATTCCTAGACTTACATAGTGAAATCTGAAACTTTCAGTGGGGTAAGGAGAAGGGAGACCTGCAAAAAGAGTTCATTTTGAAGATACAGATATATGTATGTATGCACACACATGCAAAATGACACTAATTTTAAATGCTGCTCAAACTATTTTTGGCAGAGCTTAAAACGGCTACAGAAATGGTTTTGGCAGTAATTGTGCCGAAGGTAATGATGTAGGAATAACTTAACTATGGGGAGGCATCTTGTTTGCAGGCAACTTGATGTATTAGCTAATGAACTGCTAGTTTATAATGTACTGAGAAATGAGCTGTTAGTAGTAAGGTTCAGGATCTTACTTAGACTGAGGGCACTTGCGATTAGATACATCACAATAAGGGGGAAAATGCTTTTCGTCAGCAGCTGCTGCCAATTCACATCATCCCAAATCATTACTGATTGCAGGTTTCTGACTGCTGTGAAATGAGTTTGGCAGTCCGCTCCCCAGCACATAACTGACCATCTCTTAGGCCTCCAGGCATCTGGGAATTTGGTTGATACTGCTGCTTCCTTCACAGCTGAATTTCATTGTGTCTAGTACGTTCAAGAATAAGCGTGGGATTTGCATTCCCCATCGCCACCACCCCTTTCTGTGTGAAAACTGAGTATACATCATAGTGGGCAGAACAAAAAAAAAGTAGGGTATAGGAAAGACAAAAGGGCAGTCAGTCATGTTTCAATGACATTGGCCGCACCATGTCCTTTAGAAGAAAACCAAAAATCAGTCTTGGAAGTGCTGAAATAAGGGATGAGACAGAAGATTCTTCAGGTCTTGGGACTCTTGTCACCACAGATTTATTTTTAGTGTGACCTTATAAGATAAGGCCAAGTTTACAGAGTAAGATGCAAAGTTCTCTCCCTTCAGTAGCTTTGCTGCTGCTTTGGTTGTAAGTTAGCAGGGTTTGAACACATTCTAATGCAAAATCCCTACAGCCTTGATAGCATAGAAGTGTGCCTGTGCTCACACATCCCTCCGAGAGGAACGGGTTCTGGTGAGCTCTGTGGGCAAACAATCCATGAGTCAGTGCTGGCTTCCCTCCCGCTGGCTCAGGGCGCCGGCGGCAGCTAATAAACAGTTTTACGTGTCTGTCTAATGAGAGCTACGTATGCACAGTCCTGAGTCTCTGTACTTCACATAACTATGAAATTAAACCTATGAAATTAAACCACTGGGAACCTTCTCCACATCCAGTTAGAAGTCCAAAAGGCAGTAGGTGGGATTAGTTTAATGCTGTGCTTTGAATCCAAGCAGCTGAGAAAAAGTGTGCTCTGCAGCGCTCTGCTCTCTTGTGAAGCCTTTAGCATCCACACTGACTTTGCTTTCTGTTGCTTGTGCTGACAAACTGAATAGACAGAAGCTTGATGACAGCTTTTAGTTATGGAACAGTTGATACGAATTGCGGTAATTCATTTGTATGTACGTGCTATCAACTGGATGAAGTAAAACATACCTTCATTCTCAAAGGAAGAGCTTGAACCTTGCAATTCTGGGGGTCAAATACCTGACAAAATGCAAAGAACAACCAGTGAAGGTTAAGTATTACTTGAACTGGATGCTCACTTGATGAGAGTTTATGGTCTGTATCTTAACTAAAGAGCCACTTGAAGCAGGGGAGGATGAGATTTTGCTCTGACTAGATAGTTACGTTTCTATTGCTGGAGCGATAAAAACAATTATCTAGATGGAATACGGTGTTACAAACTGAATTCCATATGAGATTAAAGCTCAAATTTTGACTTTGATCATGCCCTGCTTTCCTGGTATGGTTTGTGTTCCTTAAGTCCAGTGGCTGGTGTCACAAGCCAGGTACTGAGCTTTCTGTAGGTGTTTTTAACTGTTATTTACATGACACTAACTTAATCAGGTTTAGTGGAGGGACTTTTTCCTGGAAGCGGGCATGGGGTGTAGTGTTTTGTGTTTTGCCTTTCCTTGGCCTGAGCTTGTCTTGGATCCTTTCCTCGACCCTTAAACTGGAGAGGGACTTTTTACAAGGGTGTTTAGTGATAGGATGTGAGGGGTAGTGGCTTCAGACTGGAGGAGAGTTAGATTTTTATGAGAACAGGAAGAAATTTTTCATTGTGAGGGTGGTGAGACCCTGGCCCAGGTTGCCCAGAGAAGCTGTGGCTGCCCCATCCCTGGAGGGGTTCAAGGCCAGGCTGGATGGGGCTTGGAGCAACCTGGGGTGGTGGGAGGTGTTTCTCTGTAGGTTTGCTCTATGTCTGCCTGGCCTGGGTGTTTGTAATGACTGTTCCCACTGCAGTAAAGCAAGGCTGTCCACAGGCTTCAGGCAGCTGGAAAGCAGGTTCTAAATCCATCCAGACAAAAATGTTTTTAGGTTGAGTATCTCTTGTGTCTGCACTTGTGTTTTGTAGGGTGAGAGCGTGTGGCAAGAGAACAGAAAAAACATAATTGGTGAATGCTCCTGTAATGTGTTGCTGACGAGTTGGCATTAAGAATATTACTGCTGGGTGATGTCAATCTTCTTCCAAATGCACTGCTTCCTTTGGACTTTCTTTTGGTTTTGAATCTGTCTCCAGTTGGGTGGTGTCTTTGTGTGGGCCTGGCTTTATGAAGCACAGATACTCCTGGGCAGAATGGCTCGGGGCTATTTTCCAGTCCTCGGGAAAGTACATCTTGCTGACTGGAACCCTTTTCAAATCTATTTGCTTTGGCAGTCCTGGATCTGAAAGGGTTGCTATTTTGCAGTTAGACTTCCTTTATGTTTTACATAATTAGGAAGACAAGTTTCATCAAAATAAGACAGTGATATTTTCTTAAACTCCCCGGGAAGTTCAGTCGGCACAGTGCTGACGGTGGTTTTATGCTTTTGATAGAAATCTAAGTCTGACTCACAGAAAGGAATGGTGTGGTTCTTGGTCTAGGTTTAACGTTCTCAAGCTTGAAGATGGGAAGTGAAGAAGTAGTGAAAAAAGGAGTAAGAATACTTAATGGAGAAGTATTTGTGTTGTAAATATATGGCTGTGGGATAACTTGCTTTTAATTTTCAATACCAAATCTCATTTTGGTAAGGCAGAATATAGCTGCAGGAGTTGGATCAGTCAGTCCTGTAGATACCAATATTCTAGCTCTTCTGGTACAAGGGAGGTGGTTAGTTACAGTTAATTAATTTAATGCTGATTACAAAATAAGGGGAAAAACTAATACCTGACGCTGGATTTGTATGTCCTGGATTTAGCCTATAGCCAGGGAGTGCTGGAAGGCACTGGAAGTTACTGGAATGTTACTGGAAGGCCCTGTTATATGCTCTTTTGACTTGGGCATTTGGTTGGCAGTGCTGGAATCTTTTCCTTGCCTTTCTCCTTCTCTGGAGCATGTGATGAAGGTGCCATTAGTGGTTCTGCCTGCCCTGCAAGGCATTGTGAGTACAGTGTGGAAAGGAGCAAGTGGGTCAGTGCCACGTTAGTGGTGGATGCCTCTCACAGGCATCGAGTCAGAGAATCTCAGACGGTGTCTGGATTCCCACACTGTGTAAATGACAACTGTGAATAACTCGCTGGCTCCTGTCTTCGTGGTCTCAGCCACAGTCAAAGGTCGGGGAGGCTAGCAAGAGGGAGGGATTTTATCACTTGTATGGCCCAAATTTTGCAGTAGCAAAGCAGTAGGCTCTGTTCATGCTGTTGCTGCTCTGTTCACAGAAGCCGGCTGTCAGTCATTCTGGCAGCTTTTAGCAGCTGTAAGTGAGCATCCATTGTTAATTACTTTGTCATCAATTTCCGAGGAGAATAGCAAAGATCCTAACTAAGTTAATTGCTTGGTAGATTAGAGTATGCTCTGAACCACACAGAGTATTTCACAGCTGAAAATCTTTGGAGCATTAGCTTTTTTCTTCCTTTTTATTTAAAATTAATTAATTAATTAATTCTACTTGAATACAATCTAAAAGAAGAACGATTAAAAAAAACCCAAGCTAACTACACAGAGAAATTCCAAATGGAAGTTGATGCTCCCATCTTCTAAGTGTGCTGTTGTAGTTCTGCTTGCTTAATGTGGGAGACATTTGAATTGTTACAGCTTGAAAGGCATCATCTTAAATCTACTCTCAACAATACTTCTTTTTGTGTGTCTGCATGTATATCAGTTAAGTTTTATCATTTTAACAGCCTGTTGGAGCGTGGGGTGAGGATTTAGGCTGGGTGAGAAAAATGGGAATAGAGAACAACATCAGGCTTTCTGTAGTCATACTAGATAGAATCGGTGCACATCTGCAGCAGTTTTCATGAGCTGATGAATCTGAAGAGTGTTTTACGTGCCTGATGATATGAATATTGTCTTGAAACTACTGTTTGTGTTGCAGTTAGTGCCTTCAGGTCAGGGTTGGGAAATGCAGCCTGCAAACTTCACCCCCTTTCTCTCTTACCCCTTCCCTTGTTCTTCAGCATTTGAGTTCTTGTGTGTTCTTGTGTTACGCTGGGAACAATACGCAGAAGGAAGGAGAGCATATTGCTTTTCTCTACAGATCCATGGTGGGCAGAGGGATAGCACTGTGACTGCGATGCAAGAGTCTTTCCTTTTAGTCCTCATTGACCTCAAACAAGTCACTTTAGAACAAAAAAGCAACTTTATTTTCAGACTTATTGAAGAGCACGTTAAGGGCTGGGAAGTGCTCAGGCTCCACAGAAGTGTGTGACGTGGTATCCAAGCTTTCTAGCTGTACAGCCTCAGAAAGTGCAGTGCAAGGATGGGATTTAAGCACCACTTGAAAACTCAGGGAGAGAGGAGTGAATGGGAAGAGCTTCAGGCTTATATTCCCAAGAGTGTCATCTCACCACAGCTCTGCCTGTGAGCCCATGCCCCTGCCCTCCTTGACATACCTGAGTCCTGTTCTACCTGCAAAGGAATGCTGAAGTACTGGTGAAGAAAGAGCGCGAACGGGAAGATCTGTTAACGAGAGCAGCTTATCCTGAAGCTTGCTAAATCCAGCATGAGGCCAACAATAGAAGTCAGGGGAGGGAGAGAGAAAAATAATAGTTAAAATATTGCTCCACAGGGAGCCAGGTCACAAAACAAACACTTGGGGGAGGTGACTTTTTCTTGGGCAGTTGTAGTTGCTTATTACTCCATGGAGGATTGCTGTACCCTGTGGCAGAGATTCCTGTTGGGAGAACAGACTCGTGCTGGTCTGAAAAATGGGCAGGAGATCTGGGGAATTATAGGTAACACTCATATCGTACCTCAGCCTCCTAAAACCATGGGTTGCAGGTTTAAACCAGGACTTAGCGTGTAACTGTTTGGAGACATAAGGCAGATTTTACCTCTGCCATATACTCAGTGTGATTGCTGAGACTTTCTGTCTAAAGGGCAAAAAGCCATACCTCTCACCAGCCCTAATTCTCAGTAGATCTGACATGAGTATGTCTATGACGAGGGGACTGGGTGCCTTGGCAGAAGGGATTTGAATGCTAGTTTTTTTATTGTATGCGTTCAGCTCTCTATGGACTTCTAAAATGAGAAGGATCATTGGAACTTCTTTATGAAACTGTTCTTTGTGGGTTATTTTGTTGTGTTTGAAGCATTGCCTGCCCTCCTTTGGCTTGTTCAAAGTTAGAACAAAGCTGTTTTGTTGCTCTTAGTGTTTAAAATGCCCATCTCTATAAATTAAGTGCAACTATATCAGCAACACTTAGAATCTTCTCTCTTATATCACAGCAAGCAAGTGGTAATTAGTTTTTAAGGCTTACTGTAATGCAGCCAGGCTGCTAAAATAGCATCTCCAGATGCATCAGATGGGACCCAATGTCAGATACGAGGGTAGGGGATTAGGGACAGGCTCAGTCTCAGGAGCGTTGTGGTTTGGTGTATTTAAAGCACAGCATGTACAGGGGGAATTTCTCTCCCTGTCCATTGGATTTGTGAAACTGAACTAAGATTTGGCCTGTAACAGCAGAAATGCTCTTGTGAGTGCACTGGTTTTACTGAGGCCAGACAAGCTCAAGGACTGAAGAGGATTTGTCCTTTAGATCTGTCTTTCTGGGCAAAGATTCTAGTTCTTGGTATCTCATTGATAACCTGGTACCTTTGCTAATATTGCAAATATTTGGCAAGGAAAACTGAAGAGTCTGAGCACAGCTCTGTGAGACTGGTACCGTGTTTGCACATAATGAATCTGGAATACCCAGTCTGACTATAGACAATGATGAAATTGGATTATGTTTATTATGGAATCATAGAATCATAGAGTGGTTATTGTCCAGGTACAACCTAGGAGTCTTGCAAACATCTTCCTGAAATAAATCTATGTGAGGAAAGATGATTTCAGTGAAGAATGGGTGACCTTGCAGCCCTAATAATACCGATAGCAGGATCTTTATTGAAAATGCTTAATCTTAGGTGGACTTTTTATGTGGGAGTCTTTTGCCCTGTTCTTCTACAGCAGAACCCTGACAGTTAATGGCTTAATTATTGCATGTGGGCAAATTGTGCTGCTCACCAGCTTTCTGTGTTACACAGGGACCTCTTGTCTGTCACTGTGTACCGGTTTTACGACCACCCCCAAAGGCCAGGTGAGCTGAGACTGATGCTGGCTCTTCAGCTTTGCTACTCACAAGGAACTCTTTCATCTGCCGTGTGTTTTTCACCCTCCCCCTTTCTTGTACCAGGCGGTTCCTACTGCCTCAGGCAATATCTGTGAGGCCTGTCTGATTATTCTTGCTGTTACCAGCATCCCAGTAAATATTGTTTAAAGGCAAGATATATATTACTGAGGTGCTATTTTATAGCATACCACACAGCTTTTTATTGCTGGGTGACACAAAGTCCGGGACCATGACCTTTGGAAAGCTCTCACTCTCCCCTGAGGAATTTCGTGAGCAAATCACTGACTTTTCTTGCTGATCATTGCAGTTAAGCAGTGGGGAACAACCTCCCTGCCTAATTTTTTTTATAGTGTTCTATCCAGCAAAGTATCAGGTGTCTGGTGGTGGCCACCACTTGGTCCCATGTGTCCCAAAAGTTAGATGCTGTTTAAAAATCTTTATATTGGAAGTTTCCATTTCCTTCAAAACTGACTCGGAGCAATTGTCAAACTGGCTTAAGTTTGATCGGGGAAAATCATGATTCAAGCCAGCTACAAGATCCCCTTTATGCCTTACAGACTTCCTATGTGCTGTCTATGCTTTGCTAAAAATGCAGCTTCTAAAGACAAGGAGGTAAATGAGAATTTTGCCTCTCCAAAACCAAACTTAATTTCAAGAGTCCTCATGAAGGAGTAAATTAGAAAAAAGGAAAAAAAAAAAAAAAAAGGGTAGCTGGATGCCTGAATGCTTGCTGGAAGGGCAGTTTCTGCCCCTTCTGGGGGCAAGACCCTGCAGTCATAATCTCTAACTAGATATAGTTCAAAGCAAATGCTAGTCCTGCTCACAAGTGCTCTCACTCATGACTTGTTTCTAAGAATGCTCCTGTTGTTAAAAGAGCTAAATCAGTCCAAAAACAAGTTTTACAGCTAAATCACAGGGAAGAGGGGGCTGGAGATACTTGTGCTTGTTTACATTTTAAGCACTTTGTAACTACGTCAGTTCTTGAATGAATTTTCTTTAACAATGATGGCTTGGGGAGATAAGTGCTTTCTTTATAACCCCTGACTTATACAAGTAAACAAAAAGCTGGTTATGGCCAGCATGGAAACAGGACCTGTCCTGCTGCAGCAAAATCATGTTCCAGCCAGATCTGCAGTTCTTGGGCTCCAAGAACAATTTGCCTAAAGGAGCGAGTGGGCAGACACAGGGAATATGTGTGTTTCTTTGTTGATGCCCATCTGAGGAGCCAGGGTTCTGGTGCGTCTAGAGCTTGTGGTGTTTACCATAACTAAAAGGAAAGGATCTTTTATTATATTCATACGACATAGGACAGCTGTGATACTGAGCGTGTAAAAGCTGAGATGTGTGTGCAAGAAACTGATTGTAGTGATTGTCATTTGCACTACTTTGGATTTTTTATTTGCGTAGAGACATTTGGTGGCTCTTTGTTTTAAAGTAAGAGCTGCGGGCCGATACCCATGGCCAATTCTTTCTCTAATATACATTGCAATAAGAACCTGCAAGCAGGATGCCGGGTATTGAGGACATCGTGTTTTTTTCCTTAGGCTCCTGGTGCCTTTCATCAGGCTGTGGAAGAGAGCTAATTCCCATTTTTTACAGAGCAGGAGACTTTTTGTCCATGCAAGCCCTGTGGCATAGACCCCGGCTGTTCAGATTTCCAGTGTCTGTTCAGCAGAAGATGGTTAGTGTGCCGGAGCACCCTGCTGAGTACTCAGCCCTTGGGGCTCAGTCCTGCTCCCCTTCAGAGTTCAGAGGGAGCCAGGAGGGCTCCAGAGTGCTACTTCCACCCTCTCGGCAGTGTTTCCTTCCAGAGCTCGTACATCTTGCATTTGTGGAGCTGGAGGTGGGGCGCATTATAGAGGAGAGGTTGCTCTTTATTTGATGTTCCCATGGCTGTTGCTCCACCCCTTCCCCATTGTTCTGCCAGCACATAACAGGGCTTCTTTCTGCTTCTGTGTTGGAGGCCTCTGCTTTTCCTGGGAGGTGCGGAGTCCTGCTGTCATATTTATATGCAGGAAGAAAGGCGAGCCTGTTCAGTCAGACAAAGCCGGCGTTGTGCTGCACGCACTAATAGAGGCTTCTCAAAGGCTTCGTGCTCTAAACATCCCCTGGGCAGCCCTTGCTCCAAAACTCCAGGCAGCCGAAGGGAGTGAGTGCCACTTACGTGCGGATTCTTTGTCTCCAGGTGAAGGAGAAGGCAGTCTCTAATCAGAGTTTAATAGGCTCTTACTGCCTGCTGGAGTTGGTGTCTAGCGTTTGGGAAGTGTGCTGTAAGAGCACTAAGGCAGAGAGGAGGATGTGAGAGGAAGCGATTGTACAGAAGCAACAAAAGCCATAGAGGAATCCTGCCCCTGCTCCTGGCTGAAAGAGGCAGGGGGCCTTAAAGCTTGATCTTGCTGAAGTTGTAAGACATTTTCTCCATTTCCCCAAGCTTTCTGCCTGTGTGATTGCCCAAACTATCTCCTGGATAAACTTCTGGGGATGTAGAACTGTCTTGTAATCTGCACAGATCAGCCGTCAGAGGTTTTTCCTCCCAAAGAACAGCTAGGCAGCTTCACCAGTTTTCATCCGTCGGGGCAAACTGTACAGTTTTAGTGTATCCTGCTGGCATGCTTTGGAGGAACAAAAGCAGAGGGCACTTGAAAGGAAGCAATGTAGCATGGCATTTCCCTTGTATGCTTGTTTGTGTTTATTTGCATCATAACAGTTGTTGGATATGCAAATCGTAGAATCATCCAGGCTGGAAGGGACCTCCAAAGGTCATCTAGTCCCACCTCCCCACAGTCACAGGGACATCCCCAACTAGACCAGGTTGCCCAGAGCCTCATCGAGCCTCACCTTGAATATCTCCAGGGAAGGGGACTCAAATCTTTTGTAGAAGCTTTTTCTGAAACCTCAGGTTTCCATTGTTGTTGTTTCCGTTGTTGTTCCAAGGTTGCTTTTGTTGCTTTTCAACCAATAGTAAAACCAATCATCTGCACCAAAAACTAGTGTTGCTTTGGGAAGGTTTTGGTGATTATTTGACAAACTTTAGCCTA
This sequence comes from Pedionomus torquatus, assembly GCA_013398155.1. Classification (NCBI taxonomy): domain Eukaryota; kingdom Metazoa; phylum Chordata; class Aves; order Charadriiformes; family Pedionomidae; genus Pedionomus; species Pedionomus torquatus. The sequence continues at coordinate 56,978 of VZRU01005245.1, read as the reverse complement.
CTTATGATGACAGTAAAAGTTTTCATGCCAGAGTTAGTTCAGAAAGCATTGGGGTATCTGTCATCACCACTGAGTAAAAGCGAGATCCTTTGTGCCTTGTTCTGGACCACCCTTCCTTAAAACACTGCTCCTTGTCAAAACTTGTGCTTTGAAGAGATGACTCATTCTGCAGCTCCTTCCTGGGATAGCAAGTGGTAAATGGGTGACACCTTGTGGTATGTGGCATAATCTCAGAAATTCCACTTTTGTCCTCACATCTGCAGAATGGATGCTGAGCCCGGTCCACAGCTCTCTTCTCTGTGCTGAAGTGTGCACCCACCAGTCTGATGTATTTATTTGCCACAGTTTCATTGCCTGTTTGCTCCTTCAAAGCCAAAGTAGAAGCAGCCGATGGAGTTTTGCCAGCTCAAAAGTTCTTAAAAAAGATCACATCTTTGGCTTTGGAGTGTGCTGGGTGCCGCTCCAGGGCTGATGTTCTGCACATTGTAGCACCCCAGAGTAGTGAAATGGCAAGATGCAAGGTATTAAACATCAACCCCCCCCCCAGCCCCAAACAGACTTTCTAAGCAGCAATCTCCAGACTCCATTTTCTAGCAGATCAAGGGTCAGTGCAGCAGAAGTATTTGACATTTTAATTGGCTTGGTTGTGAATAATTTTGTATGTCTACACCCAGATATAAAAGAACGGTGGTTGCTTTATTTTTCATTACAGATTATTTCCTCATTCTACAATACAATTTCAGGAAGAAAATTTATTTCTGATTAAGAGAGAGGGTGGTAAATAGAATCTTATTATCTTCTGTCATGATAGGAGAAGGGCTTTGTGTTGAATGGGGAAAGAAAAAGCCCTAACGCTGCGTTTAATTTTAGTTTGCAATCTGCCAAAAGTCCTCTACTTCATGAGAAATTCTCAATTGGAAAATATAACAAAGAGAACAAGTGGGGAGGTAATATTTGAAAATCTAATTCAAAGCATATGCTGCCCTCAGATAACACAGCAAGAGCTAATCTGGTTCTACAGGTAAATACCCTTTCAGGAGATTCTGAGCTGAAGAGTGATTAAGATGAACCGAGCGTGTAATTTCATGAATTATCCACATTCCCACTTCAGGTTCAGCAGGGAGAGTGCTTTATCTAATTCCAAGAGGGAGACAAACGTCTGGACTGCTCTCTGATGGAACCTTCATTATCTCCAGTGTTGATTTTTGGAAGCGAATTTTAATTCCCAATAACACCGTTGGCTTGAAGGCTTTTAAATTTTGACAGGGCCCTGGAACTGCGGTCGATGGCAGTGTAAGTGTACCCCAGGTGAGCGAGGTTTATGAGTCTCTGTTCTCTCAGGGTGTATCGGCCCCACCAAGAGTGAAAGTCAGACGCGGTGAATGTAAGTTAACCGAAGAGTTTCTAGAAGTGAATTTTCATTCAGCAGAGAATGGGGATGTAAGCATATGGGATGTGAAATGCATCAAATTTAAAATAAAAACAAAAAAAGGCATTTGGAAGGAAAAAAAAAATCATCTTTTCTCAGTGTGCTTGTCTGTGGAAAACAGGATTTTTCTAAGCAAAAGGCAAGTGGGTTTGAGTCTGAACAACATGAATTCTGCATTTTCCTTCTGACGCTGCATCACAGAAAGAGGTGTGTGAGATGGGGTGATGGAAATGGGACCTCGTTAATTGAGATGTGGCTAATCAAGAGTTACCATACTTCTTTTGTCTTGTTATCGGAACAGCCTGGACAACCCAGAGCAAGAACGTTCCACCCGAAGGGATCCAGTGCCCTCAAACACAGGACACTTCTTGTTGTTGCCAACCCCAAATCCCTGCATCCGCACAGAAAGTTGCTGCCTGTTCAACACCGAAATGAAGCAGGAACCTGCCGAGAAAGGTTTAGGAACCGGTTTGTTTGTGTGTCATACGAACTGAGCGCTCCAGCCCCACTCGCTGAGATCCTGGGACTCCCCAAACTGGGATACAGGTGAAAGGGGTGCCCTTTTCTTCTGTGGTGATTGTTTCAGGGGAAGGATTTGTGACGTTTGAGCCCAGAAGACTTGGTACTCTCGATATGCTGGTGCTGGGCTTTAGTGAAGACCGGTTTTACTGCCTTAAATGTAGCACTCTGCTAATGCCTTACTTTTTATTCTGACCTTATTCATTGAAGAATTTAACCCCCTATAAAAGCCTCATCTATTGCAACATCCAGCCTGCTGAATTATCAGCACTCTGAACTTACGTGAGCCTTTGGCAAAAGGTTACCCAGGCACTTGCTATTCAGGAGTTGACTACCGTGAGGGAAAAACATAAACCCAGTAATCTACAGATTGTAGCTCTTCCTTGGTGCTGCTGTCTCTAAAATTACTTCTCTGTATGCAGGAGTTGTGGTAATTACACTTTTATAAGGGAGTAAATGTTTAATATCACTGTTTAATAGTGCATTTTAAGAGCCTGAGTGTCCCTGCTGTTGCTTCACTTCTTTTTAGCATCAATGAACCCAGCAGGGATCCTGCTACAGCTTGGACAGTGGATTTTGCCCTGGTATCTCCGTGTGTTGAGTGCCTGTGCCACAGGGCAGGATGGGGGGGGGAGAATCTTGCTGGGAAAGCCACTTAAAACTTTATCTGTGATCGTATTGTCTGATGGTGGATCCGTGCTGATGTCTTTCTTTTTGTGTATTACTACTGCACTGGCGGGAATTTTGCAGAATATGGAATAGTTAATCCGTCCAAACTGTCACAATGAATAATCTAAGTGATTAAGTGAAGATCATAGAACTAAGGACATTCCTCTACCGCATGTGAATTTCTGAAGAGCAAGAAGCAGGTATTTGTTGGTCAGCTTCAAAACCATGACCAAGGAGGCTGTTGTGGAGCTGGTCTTGTCCTGAATTCAGCAGCTAATTCATCTTTGGAGAGTGAATGCGGCTGAGACTTGAAAGCCAAATCACAGAAGAGATAAGAAAGTCTGACCTACAGACCTGGTTCGCTGTTGTCAGATTGATTCTTGGAGATGGTTTAGCAGAGGGTGGTTATTGAATACTGGGAGGATTCAGTAACACAGAAAACACTTCATTCTTATGGATAACGATTACAAGCGTATTTTTCACAATCAGAGTCTGTTTTGTTGGTTGGTTGGTTTGTTTTATTTTCTCCTGTATTTCCCCTCCTTGTCTTTGGGAAGCCGATCTCTTGGGCAGCAGACCCCATCTCCTTGAGACTGGAGGAGGAGGATTATGAACTTTTGAAAAGTGCTTTTCAGTCATTGTTTTATCAAAAGACACTTTGTATGAACGCTGCGCTGTTCCTATAGCAATGCCACGACGGGTGCACTGTATGTATGGGAGAATGCCAGCCCTTAGTGGGCAGGGAAACGTTTGTTACTGTTGTTGTTAAGCAATGTTACTCCTTTAGATTCTATTTCTGCTTTCAGGAAGTATCAAAACTGATTTTGGAAGAAACGGCCTTCTAACCTGAACTACCTAGGGGACTTTGCACAGACTCTTTTTCATTGTGGAGCTATGTATTGTATAAAACTGCTCGGATAATATTCTCCTACTGAAGAGGATAGCGGGCAGAGTTGAATGATAATGAAAAAGCTGCTGTGGAAGGAGAAGATCCCCAAAAGTCAGACTAATGAACAGACGAGGGGATTAACACCTCTCCCGGCGTAAACTCCAGCGATCTGTCAGGAGGCTGCAATAATGTAGGGCTTGTAGTTCAGAGAGTGGTTCAATTAGGCAGTATACAGTACAATTAACTGCCTGCAATTAGAATGAGTGCCTTAATTACTATGTTTACATTTTGCAACCTCTCTGCTCTGATCAGACAAAGCCGTCTCTGCATATAAAGCTGGGCATAAACATTTTCCTTTTCACTCGTTTCCCTCCCATATGCTAATCTAAAGATCTAAGATGGAGTTTTGGCAAATGATTATTTAGCTCAAATAACATAATATAAAGCAGCAAAGTTTTGACAGTTGTCTTGGTCTGCCTTTTGTCTTTATACGTAATGGATATGGATGTTTGCTAATCACTTCACATTCTTAACTATTCCTCCCAACTGCAGGCATAATAAAACGGACTTTAAAGCCTCTTAGAAGGTATTTTGTCTGGAGTTGCTCTCTTTTCCCTAAGTGCTTTGGTTAAACAGGGATGTTTGTCTGCTCTTGCGGGCGGGAGGATATTTGTTTCCCCTGTCCCAAGCGGCTGCTGTCTGAGGCTTGTTTCCAGGGTGGTTCAGAAGATAACACCACAATATCCTCAACTCCTTTGTGGCGTCAGATCTGGCTTTTAAAAATCCAGAACTCTCACACCGTGTAAGTTTAGCAAATTGGCTTGCTTTGTAAGTTCAAGACCAGTTTCCAGGTATGACCATCTGAACAGACTGGATCTAATAGGAGATGCTGAGATATTTATATATCCACTGAATGGGCCAGAGTGCCCTTTGTTGCCGTATTTTAAAATGAATTGCTCACATTATAGATTCTGCCGTGTAGATGAGACAAACTGTTATGTATGGAATCGAAAGCAACTGCTAAAGCAGTAGATGACAGTGTCTGTTCCCTGTGTACAGAATGGCAGGAAGAGCCACTAAGAGTTGAACACACAGATGATGACTTCTAAAGAAGATGCATGATTACTCCAGAAGGTGTCCAGTATGACAATTTTTTGAAATCAGTAACATCTTTAAAAATCAAAAGGTACTCTTCCTGTCCTTCGTAAGCCTCTGAAGTTAAAGGTTTTGTTGAGCACACACTGGGGAGAAAGAGACTTGGCCTTTCCAGCAAGTTCACAGAAATGTGCTGGCATTCTGAACTGACATACACTCATTTATCTTCATAAGAGGATCGAAACTTCCTCTTTTAGTTTTCATGCCTACTCAGCCTATCTCCCTTAGAAAGCAAGCTGATTCTTTGCTACTTTAAGTTAACTTATGTTTGCTAGCTTCAAATCTTTCATATCAACTAACTGCTTTTGGAAAGCAACAATTGTTTAAATTTGCATGTTAAATAAGAACCTTCATACATTTCTTTTCTGGTTCCCTCTGCTTCTGTCCATTCCATGATAGAATATGCTTCTGTTTCAGGAAGACCCATCGTCTTACTTGGTTGCTTGAACCTCCTCCTCCTTCCAGGTCTGCTCACTGCTGGAGCCCATGGCGAGGGCTAGAAATTCTAAATCTGAGGGAACGTAATAGGCAGCTACTTAGGTCCTTTTTAAACAACAAGCCCCAACCCTGAACTAGTGATACCCAGTAACTTCCAGTTGCGTTATGTCTTCCTAGAAGACACCCAGCCTCGACTCCAAAGATTTCAGATAGGACAATCCCATATGTTGTTAGGGCCACTGCTCTTATATTTTAATTTCTCTTGTGACCACTTTAATTTCTCTTGTGATGATTTCTGCAGTGCTTTTACATTTGCAGACCACTTTTAAATTAAAGCAAGGTGAAAAATGATCTCTTTATTGATGCCTTTTGTGTACCATCCTGGGTGCCCTCGGCAATGGGAACTACCACCAGGCAAATATTTACTTTACAAATTGGGTTAAACAGGATGGAGAGACTGAAGTATTTTGTGCACTAATTGAAGTAAATTATCAGATTATGTGAGTAAATCTATGTGGGAGAGATTCTTATCTGTTTGCCTTATCTTAATGCATGCTCAAAAATAGGAAGGTGATGATAAGGATGGTTCATAAAGGGAGGGGAAAGGCTGAAGGGGCAGAAGTCAGAGGACAGAGGGATGAAAGTGAAGCAGTTTATAAGTGAATATCTCAAACCACAAGGGTTTAGCTCAGCTTTCTGGTGGTGTTAGAGGGGGCTCAGAGGCCGAAGGCTTGTATACTTCAGGGAGCTGAATACTTTAGGTCACTGTTGCCCCTGCAGTGTGTAAGACTTGCAAAATAGCTAACATTCCCTTCGTATCTGGCCCTTTTTAAGGGTATTTCAGGTGTGGCACATTGAGCGACATGATCAAATAGTTCTGAAAATACAGGTTGGGCTTTCCTTTACTGTAATAGCATCATAGACAGCAAAAAATACATTACCTTCCTTCTGCTGTTCTCCTCTTTGGTGATGTTATCTATTTTAATGTTGAGGTTTTTTTTGTTTTACTGGGTATTAATAAGCCTTTGCAAGGGAATGCCAAAAATAGAAGTTGGTAGAGATGTGTGAATATGCAAGTTGATTCCATGAACTGTGTTTTATTATTTGATTAACTAATGGTGGAGTAGTGAGCTCTGGGATAGTGCACATTCTTGCTGCTTTGCTGGTAAGAGGCAATTTTTTTAAATGTTGGGCAAACGCATTCTGGGTGTGATTCCGTGTAGTAGAATTAGATGAACGAGCGTATTCTTATTACTTTCCTCTTCAGATAAACATCTGTGATTACTGCAGCAGATGTCTGGGTTTTATACTTCCAGTCTCATGGTAGCAGCCTTTTGGGCTTCATGCTGGATCTATCCCTAACGGGGACTCAAACTGCTGATGGAGAGAAGGGATGAGTTAGAGAAGGTGATACAACAAGTGGTGTTGCTGCTCAGTGGTAGGACGAGATGCTCTGATGAGTGTCTCTATTTGTTCTTTTCCTAGTGAAAGCTGGCAGGTGAAGTCCTTGTAAGCATTTCTGAAGTACCTTTATTCCAGAAAAGTAAACCATTACAGTACTTCCAAATTTTAGGTTGGCCAGACAAATCTGGTGTCAGTTTGCCTTTGTTTCCCTAAACGTCCTAAGTAGTACATGCGCTGTTTATCCTTGGGTGGGTACAGATTACATATATTTTTAAGCCATAGATTCCATCTTCAGGTATTTTTTCACACTGGTCAGGTATTTACACGTATAAATAACTCTGGGTACCAATAACCAGTAACCATGTACCAATAACTCTGGGTGTTAAATAAATGTATATAACAATGACCGTTCATCCTTTGAGAAATAGGGCACCCCCACTGAAAAGGAACTGACTCTGAAGGATTCGGAGCATGAGATAGTTTGAGGTGGTTTTAATTGGGTCTCCCAGGGAAATGATGGGAGTCAGGAGCTGTTGTATCCTTTCCTTGCTCCTCCCTCCCACCATCAATCTCGGGGAACTGTTTTAGCAGTTAATTGCTAATTTTTTTGATGCATGTGGGGTATCACATTGCTTCTGGGGTAAGCCAACATAGAGCCACTGACTGCTGTAGCTGTATTTAATTTCACCGAATGCTTACAATGATTCTTTATGTATCTGAAGGTAGAACAAGGGTAAATGTGGTGGTGTTACTTTGCAGTGGAGTTGTGCCTTGGCTGTAAAGCTACAAGCTTTTCATAGGCTGCAGCACAACAAAGTCACTTTGGCACATCTCGGTGGCAGGAAGCTCTGTGGGTTTCTAGATGTGTCTTTGATGAGATATAGGAATTGTCAGTCTTGATGAGTACTTCTGCTAGAAAATGTGACGTGCAACTGAAGAGGGGGGAAAAAAAACCACAGCAGCCTTATCAATTAACATTGAATGGCTGTAAAAGGAGGTCACCGGTTTGCTGAAGTAAACTGAACTGCATTGGAATACTCCTTCCAGACGGTTTACTATTATACCCCCTATTTAATATCGGAACAAATCTTGGGTTTCTGTGATCAAAACCTTCCCTATCCAGACTTTCACCAGCTCTGCCTCTACTTTAAAAACTTAGGCTTTTTCCTGTGAAAAGTCTGTCCCTCTTCCTCCCCTCCTTTTTTATCCTCTTATTTAAATTTCCTTTTGCAGCCACGGCGCCATCTCTCTGCCCTCTCCAGTGGTTGGGTGGTGGAAATCCCAGAGCAAATAGCACCCTGTCCTTGTGGCCACTTGGGGGTGTGAGAACGCAAGGGCTGTGCCCTCCTCTGCCCGGGGAGAACTTGACTTTCCTGCAAAGCAGTGGGGCGAGAAGAATGGGGGGAAACTCGTGTTCCAGGAGATACTTTAGTCAGTGGGGGTCATCAGGAAACTTGATGGTTGATGGAAAACACAAACGGGTAGCAGTTTTCAAACATATAATCATCATCTTAGTAAGAGAAATGAAGCTTGTCCCCTTCTGCAAGGTTGGGTTTTCTCCAAAGAGGTTAATTTTTGGCTTGCAGCATTAACTATTGTTGGAATAAGAAACAAAGAGACTGCAGCCAAGAGAGTCCCTTCTCTTAGTGGTGTCCCACCTCCTCGCAGCATTGGCCAGTCCCATCTGGGTGTCCCAACAGTGGTAACTCCCACTGCAAGTCAGTTCTCCATCCACCAGTTGACTTTTAGTGGGTGACTTGTTCTGAAGGCTACAGGAGGCTAAACACCAGCAATTACCTTTCGTGCTGTCTCTGCGTTTGTGTGCTCCTGGAAAATACAAGCGCTACTTAAGGGGTGCTCCTGTAGGAGAAAACAGCCCAACAACTTAGTCTCTGAAATACTGTGATTAATCTTTGAACTAGAAATAGATATGGATGGGAGGAGCATGGTGAGCTCTTCGTCCTCATGGGAGCTTTTGAATATTTCAGGATCATAAAATAAGTGGACTTTTTCAACATAAAAGATGTGTTGTAACTACACTTTTTGTATAATCATCACCACCAGGTTAATCCTCCCCTTTCAACGCACACCTACTCCTGCAAGCTTTTCATTTATACCGGTTGCCCCTTTGCTAATAAGCTTTGGAAAGCAAGTTCGTTAATGTGCTGACTGCAGATTGTGCTTTAATGAGCCTTTCTCAATGCCTCCTATCTTATCTTGAGCTTGATAAGAACAAAACGTTCCTGTGACATTGCTATAAATCACATTTTATTGATGCATCTCAATATGAAATGCCTGCTGCAGTTTGATGGTGTCTGTTTGCTTTGGAAGGGATAGAGTTGTACAAATACAGGTCTGAGGTTTTCTTGTGACATGGGGATTGCTGGGGTGAGCTATATATATATATTTTTTTTTAGGTGCATGGGAGGCTTTTGCTTGCATTTGAAAAAACAGGATGTTGCCTGGTGCCTTCCCCATCAATTAGTTCTTGAATTATGTAGGGTGGTGTTAATTCTGAGCAGTAATTTTGCCCAAAATTATGACTTTTGGGGGGGGTTTTTTCTTTCTTTTTCCTTCTCAGGACAACATAAAAGTACTACCTTTGTTGTATGAAACAGAGAGGCTGCCTGTCACTCGGTCTGCTGGAGACCTGAGCTGATGGTTTTTAGGTACTTCTGCTGTAGTGGCACATGAATGCATTTCAGATGAAGGGAACAATTGGGAAGGCACACACAATAAATAAACGATGTGGTGCAAATTGTACAAACCTAGTGGTGACGTGAACTGTGCTCGACATGAGGAATCGGCAGACAAAGGTAATCTGTGCTGGCACTGTTTCTTTCCCATAGTAACCTCGAGGAGCTGTAGGACTTCTCTAATAGCTTTACTCCATCAGCCCACGAGAGAACGTGATGGCTGAGTGTCACTGCAGGCCTGGGTCTGGTTGTATTTTCTTCTCTGCTACAGAGAGAAAGATGGAAAATGACTTTTACGGGTGTTACTGAGCTGCTTTTTCCAGAGAGACGATTCCTTCTCTGCCGGTGCTGCACAAAGTAGCCCCGCTCTGGGACATACATACTGGGAAAGTGAAGCTCCTGTAATTAACCTTGTAAGCATGATTTGAAATACCTCCGTGCCTTCTGTAGCCGTAAAAGAAAGGCAAGGTGTTTGTCCTTCATCGACCGTGTGGGTGGGGGAGCGAGCTGTGACTTTGAACTCCCTCCGATGGATGTTGCTTAGCGATCGTTTCCAATTGCTATGGGCAGCATCTGTTTAAGAAACACCTGGGTGCCTGTTACCCAGTTGTCCAGAGCTGGGCGTGATTCGGTTTACATTCGGCAGCGTCACTCACGGATGTTTTGCAGGTTTTTTGTTTCAGGGCTTTTCAGCCAAATGGACGTTTTTATTCAGGCTGCTGTTTGTCTACCTGAAAAACAGGCCAGCCGGTCTCTCAGCCCTTCCCCAGCAGGCCTTTCTTTTCAGTTGATGCAAATTTTAATGACTAGCAGGAAGTTGAATTTGGGGAAGTTTATTGTTTTCAGATGTAAACGGTAAATCTTTGCTATTTTTATTGAGCCTGACTGTGAACGTTGGTCTGTACTCGAAGGTGAGAGTGTCTTTGAAGTCACACTTACTGATACCAAAAAACTCCCCATAGGCTCAAATTTTGATGCTTCTGCTAGTGCTGTGTTTGAGATGGAAATTATTTATTTCTCTAAAGTCTTCTATTTTATTTGTGCTTTCATGAAATCCTGTTTCTGTCTGTTATTTATCTGCAACTATGGTGCTGAGATAGTGGTTCCTATCTCTTCTTGGGCTGGATGGAGAAGCATTTGAAACTCTTACGTCATGCCACCTCTTGCTATTCCAGTAAGAAATGTCCTTGTTCGTTAGACAAAGTCCACACCTGAGTTTAGAAACAACCACTTTCCCCCTCTTCTGCAAACACAGAGCTGTGAGGTGCATCGTTTTCCGCTGCCTATCCAAGATCCAGGTATTCCCAACAGTTCCCTTTCCAGAACCACTGCATCATCCACCTGGAAGGTTCCAGTGTGTTGGGTTTTTTTTCATCCAGGTTTTGATGCTTTTGGTGCAGTTAAACGATGAGACCCATCAGTCTGTATTAGAACTGCCCTCCTGCCTGTTTATACATCCCAGAGAGGTGTTTGCTTAACTCTGTTGTGCAATAAATGATGTGCCTGACAATAGGGACAATGAAACATTCTTTGGGTTAGGACAGTTGACGATTTGTTTTAAGAGAATGTTTCCCTCTTCTCTGAAGTCTCTCTGGCCCTGCTAGATTTCAGGTTCACTAATGAGGACGAGGACTTCAATGTACTCAATTACACGTGTTCTCTGTGCTCACTGCAGAGAGCAAGATGGGAACAAAACAGGGAATTTTGTTTGTTTCTTCCTGACCTACTCAGAGGTTTTATTCAACTGATTTTTCTGGTCTAACAACATGTAATCAACAGCGGCAGCAATTTTAAACGTCTGTTTTAATGAAGCTTTAATTGTGCAGGTGCTCAGCAACTATATTACTAACTCCACAGCTTTCAGCATGGAAGAGGGCAGCTGCTGTACTGAAGAAAAGCGATCAAACCTGAGTATAACAATGACGTGCACAATAATAACATGGTGCCTCGTGAAAGGACCGAGATATTTGCAGTGGGGCTCAGTTGGCATCGCCAGGTTTGTGGTTTAGTGTGTCTGCATCTGCTTCTCACTGCAGGAAAGGAGGCGGTCTCTGTATCGGGTTTTGTTCTGAAAACAGACATTTCTTACCAGAAGGATGGTAAAATATACTTCAGGCCAAAAATGGGGTTGATTGAATAGATTTTTAAAGCCTTGAGTGAAGTATTTTTTTTCTGTTCTATGTGGGCATTGGCTTGGGGTGCAATTGTTTGAGGGCTTCATCACCCTGGAAGGAGAAAACCGTCACTTGGAAATGCCATGGACTAGTGGAATGAGCGTGGCCCTGGGATTCAGCGCCTTCTTGATGCAGTCTGACAGAATGATGCAGTTTGCTCAACCTCTTCCTCAGTTTCCTGGCCCACGTTGCCGGGTGGAAGGGGCCTTGAGTCATTCACACTACGCAATGTTGTCTGTACATCAGTCCATCTGAAAAGCTGACCTTTTAATTGCCTGGGTGTAGTTCAGGAGATGGGGGGCTCTTCCCAGCTCTCCCAGTTGTTTGATATGTAACTTCTTCACGGGACTGAGGTGACTTGTTCCTTTGTTTCTTGTCCTACATTTCTGCATATTTATCTTGTTACTTAAGGTAGGCTCTCCGAGTTTGTGTTGGTAGTGTGCCTGGCGCAGTGGGGCCTGAATTTCAGCTGGCCCTCTACAGAGGAAACATAATACAAATAACAATAGAGTTGATCAGAATTGTTAATTACTGTTGTTTCAGGAGATCTGAGGGAATTGGGTTGTCTTAGTAAAATTATTTATATTTTTTAGAAGGAAGAAAATTAATTGGGAAGGGATGTTAGTCTACAGTTCCTGAAAGGTACAATCTCTCAACAAGGTGGTTACTTTTTATCCCCAAAAGTTCGTCGTCTTTGTGTTCACTTCTTCCCCCTCTTTCCTCCACCCCAGGGCAGCAGCTGGAAGGGACAGTGCCCCCCCGCCCCCTTCATCAGTTAGGAGTTCTCTTTCTATTAAATAAATAAATAAAACCTAATCAAGCAGACGGCGTGTATGAGCCCCTGTTTTTCCTCCCAGAGCAGAAGTTAAAAATTATTCAATGTAAAATTCCTGGCCTGTGAAGCAGAGGCTCTGTACTGTACCAGGCAAAGATTTTCACCAGCATTCTCTCGCTTAGCCAAGGCTGAGATAACAGGCACTGTAAAGCGCTTGGTGGAATAAATCTACGGTTCCGAGATTCCATCGGGGTGTTCATCTTCCACCTTGTTTTTCCTGTGTTTAATAAGGTATTTGCGTGAACTTAGAGTTGAGATTTGCCTTGGCTTTTTGTTTGTTTTTTTTTTTTCTTAACGCGAACGATGCCAAATGAAGCTAGATGGTGGTGCTTTGGTGGTGTTTTTTCCTTTGCATTTAACTGACAACAACTGGAGAGAACAAGTAAGTGGTTAGATTTTATCTCCTCTTAATTAAGAATTTTCTTGAGGGACAGTTGTAATTGTGCTTTGCGATGTTTTGATGCAGTTTTGAAAGCGCTTTAGGAACAATAGAGTCAAAAATCTTGGATTTTGAGTCGCTTGAGGCAAATGAAATGAGACTGAATTATTTGAGTCTTATAATATGGTCCGAGGTGACTTCTTGAGATTAGTAGCAAGGTGATTCCTGCCGCTGACTCGTGTATTAAAGGAGCTACCTGCAAATTGCTTCCTACTGCCTGATAATGTCTGAAAATGCTCAGGCACTGGCATGGCTGCTGGAGGAGAAGGATAATTACCAGTGGAAGAAAAGTACGAAACGCTTTCTTTTTATTAGTAATATTTTTAAGCACGGGGATCTGTAATGGTGGATACTGTTTGTAATCACATCTGGGATATTTACTTGGGGATGGGAACTTCCACTGTTGTTTCTTACCCTGATCACCAGGCAGCCTGGGAAACCCATTTCCTATTCCGAGGGGTCCCAGATTTGCTGTACAAGTGTTCGCAGCAGAGACGGGAGATCTGCGTTGCTGTGTAGGAAATAGGAGTGCACGGAATCTTTCGGCAGAGGAGGCCTAATACAAAAATCTGTGTTCTTTCTGACGAGTGGAGAGCTAAAAAATAAAATAAATGTAGCTGTACAGAGGGGTACATTTTTTAGCGGATGTGAAGGTGAAGCTGTAGGAGTATTTCCAGCTTGCTGTCTGAAAATGAAGTAACTGGGTACTATTTTATGGGCTGTTTTTTTCATCTGTGAATGTCCAACATCCATAGGGAAGGGAAATGATTATTTTTATTTTGGAGATATTAAAATCCTAGAAAACCAGATAATCGTAAATTGCACACTGAGGTTAATACTATAGCTGAGTGCAGGAGACTGAAATACAATAATACTATAGCTGAGTGCAGGAGGCTGGGCTTGAAATGCAATTATCAAAAAGAACATAACAACAATAACATGCAGCCCCTGCTGAGGTGGTGCCGAGCATCCAACTTGGATTTTTCATTTTCAACTGCATTTTTCAACTCGAAAAAAACAAATGAAGCCCTAAGGTCACTTCAGATTGTCCTTGAGAACATACAGGAATAGTTGCCATTTATTTCAGGGGGAAATTGTCAGGCGACCAAGTGTTTGTCCCCTCCTTTGGGGAATCTGGGCATCCCTGTACACCTTTCCTGGGCTTTATTCACGAGGGAGAAGCATCCTTCTTGTTACGGTGCCTTTTCTTTTCGCTCTGGCAGAGAAACTCATGCGCAATGGCTTCCAGAGCAGGGCACAGCTACGGTGGAGGCAAATCTCAACATCAAAAGGAGCCAGGACTTTTAAGGAAGTGTTTGCTAATTGAGAGTGATTACATGTATTTAAATTTGCACATACGAGAATGATGTGCTGGACTCACAGGACATTCTTAATTTCCATTCTTTTATTTTCCTTATGTCCTCTTCTGCTTCTGGGTTTATTCCCATTATTTCTATGCAGCCTGTGCCACAACCTGCCCTCGGGTGTCGTGACCTTTCTTTTCAGTGCTGTGTCCTTCTGCTGAACTGGGCTGGCAATAAGCAAAGCAGCATCAACGAGTCCGGCTGCAAAGTGATGTCAGGGATCTTTGCTTGAACCTACGGGGCCAGACCTGGTGCCAGATGATAAAACTTCACTTTGGACTACTTAATTTTTAACTCTTTAGATAAAATCACCCCCCTGGATTCTAGCCTGTGTGTAATATATATACGATGTAGGCTATACACAATAAAAATTTCAAAAAAGCACAGTGGACCCAAAGCCTGTAGAGGGCAACAGAAAAGCTCTGACCCACTTCCCTGGAATTTGGATCAGGATTTTGATTAATATCTACTATATCTTTTCTAACAGAAAACTGTTTTGTTTTCATTTTGGCTCAAGTGAAAAGGGTAATTATTGCTACTGATTTATAGAGCAGTGACAGGTACAATGAGAACACATTTCAAAAGAATGGCAAAAGGTTTTCTGGGAGAAATCATACTCGGGAGCTTCCTGATCTTGCTGAGCCAACTGATCTGGGGGCAGGGGGGGAAACAGGGACACATCTTTTGACATCCCTCCATGTGTCTTGGGAACCCCCAATACCTTTTTCCTTTCTTTTTACCGAGACACAGAATTTGGGAGAGTTTTCCAGTTCCAAGTGGCAATATAAACCGACTTTCCTTTTCATGCTATGGAAGCTGTGTGTCTCCAGGTCTGCTGCAACTGGCTAATGAAGGCAAGAATCTAGTTTTCCTCTCTGAGTTCGGGTGAAGACACCACTTGGTCCACACGGAGACCTGCTGTGATATTATAATCTGCATCATAACACTGCAATATTCTACAAAGGTATTGTGGGACTCAGTGGTGATTTTGGAAATGCTCGCCCAGCTCAGGCTGAAATCCACGTTGTAAACCATCTTATAAGATGGTACAGGCAGTATATACGTTATTCATAACAAGGGGATTTCATATAGCGGTATAAGAATAGCATCAAAATTAATATATGATGATACTGAGTGAGTGGAGCCAGAATGCAGCCTTTTGCATCAACACTAGTATAAAAATAGAAATTCTTGTTATTCACCTTGTAGTTATATCCAATCTGAGCCTCATGCAGCCTCAGACTCGTTTAATATCCACGGAATTCAGTGAGAGTCTTTCTACTGACTTTGTGCTCTAATTTGGGTGCCTGGTGGACACCTAAAAGTAACCCAAAGTAGGATCTGAGGGGGGAACTAAACAACTTAGATGGCCCACAGAGCACTACTGAGCCTTTGCTGGGCTGTCAACTTTTCTGCCAGAATTCTGGTTAGGTCTCCTGATTGTTAATTCTGCTGGGAAATGTTAAATATTTCTTTTTTTTTTTTTTTCCAATAAAATGAATATGATAGTGTAGAACTGACTCTTGTTGACACTCTGGACTGGTGGTATCATGTCTCAGGACAGCACCTTCTGCTTAGAAAAACTGAGTTCATGTGCTGGGCTTTTTCACTCAGTTAAGAACCCAATGACAACCCCAAAAGGAGCTGTTTCTAAGTTTAAAGGCAGCAGAAATGGTTCTTGGGACCACGAAGGCCAGCATCTGGGGCCATAACATAACAGGCAAACCTGGAGTGAAGGACAAGATCTTCTGCTCCTCAGCTGAGGTACAATCCATAGGTCAGACTGACTCCTGGTATGACCTCTATTGGTGTTGGCAAGATGAGGAGCGATGGGAGGGACCCGATGGCCTATAAAACATCTCAAACAGTTTTTCTTGTGTGGTGGTGGTAGGGGATAGAAACAGGTCGTTGCTGTTTGTCCTTCAGGGGTTAAAGAAACGCCATGAGGAAACTGCCTTAAAAACCTCTGTCTTCTGTCCATCAGGCATTCCTCCACCCCGGTTGATAACTCACTGGTGTAGTCGGTGTTTCCCAGTGGCCTCCTAAGAGCAGAGACACGTTCTGGGTCAGCAGCCTGGGTGTGATGCTGGCCTGTGCCTGCACTGGGTGCATGGGAAGCACCCCTCCTTCCTCACAAAGAGAACATGAATGCTTCTTCTTGGAACATTTGCAGCCTGTAGAGTGTTTCCACCTTTTGATATTTATTATTAAAATGCAGCTGTAGGGCTTTGTTGTTGTTGCTGTTAGCACAGAGGCTTGGCTCTTCGTACCGAAAGCAGGTTGAATGTTTGTAGCAGCTTCTTGGCCAATGCAAATCCACGGAGTTGGGTGATGTGCACTCAGCTGAGCAGTTCATTGGACCACATCCTAGAGATTTAGAAACCTGAGAACTCCCTCTTCCTTCTGGGCGCAAATGTAAATTTGTGTATTTTATAGACCCTCTCCTTTTAATTCCTTTGTACACCATCCCTTCTTCTGGGAAGCATCCCCCCAGCAGGAAGAAATAAGGTTTTGGAACACATGAACCAGAGCTGGAAAGAGCATTTGTGATATTTTAACCTCATGTTGGTCTCTTCCATGGAACATGTGAGGGACAGATGCTCTGTGAAAAGAGGGAGGAATAGATGTTGTGAGAGAAAACAGTGTGAAACTTGCTGTAAGATTAATCCAATCATAAAACATAGTGACTACAAATCAAAATGAAAGTGGGTGCCCAGACAGAGAAGCTTTACAAGTTCCACTACAAAACACTGTTTTATCAACTCAGAACTATTTTGTTAAGTAGGGCAACAGCATAACTCTAACTTGCACCCAGATAATTAAAAACCAAAGCAGTCTTCGGGTTTACAAGTTCAAGTGACAGAACGAGGCGTAAGGATGTTTTTGCTTCTTAGATAAAGTTAGATACAACGGGATGGAGTTTGCAGTTATGAATTAAATCCACATCCTTATCTCTGGGCCTCTGCCTGCCAGCGTGGTGCTTCTGGGTCTGTCATGGTATCAGAACTACTCATAGCACTATTTACATATTATACACGTGTTACCTCAGAATCTCGTCAGCCTTTTAGAGCAATTTCCAATTTGGAATGCTAACAAACAAAGATTCGTCTTTTTATAAAGAGACTCCATTCTTGAAATATAAGAAGCATTGCGAAGGGCAGGAATAGTCAGAGTGATAATCCTGTGGGGCAAACTTGGAGCTTATGTAGAGGCTTCCCATTAAGGGAAGCTCTGGAATCCAGCAATATTTAAATAACTCTTATATTGCATGCTTTCTCTGTTTCACAAGCAGGGCAGTATGAAACTAGGCATGCAGATAGGTTTTCTTGAATTAAAACTGGCACGGGCTGCTTCCTTTTTCCCAGAAGTGTTGATTGCATCAAAGGTTTAAAGTTCTCCATCTTGTATCTATTGATCTGGACTTCAAGGAAGCCAAGCGTGGAGCTTATATTAATGGAATACTTCCTTACAGTAAGTCACTCCTAGTTTCCAAGTTATGTAGGTTGAGGGATGCTTTGATTTCATGCTGATCATATAAATCGGGGGCTGCTGTAGGAGAAGCAGAGTCAGAGAGAAGAGATTGGTTCTGGGAACTGCTGATCTGAATCTCCGGTGATTCACGCCAGGGATGTGCAATTCAGAGCAGTAGCTCACTTGGTCTCTTCTTCCTGCTAAAGAGATCTGCACTCTCAGTCTGAGGTTACTGGATTCAGGCCGTTGTTGTGTTATCCTGGTGGGACTGGCCCTTTTGATAGATCACAGTGACTCACACGAACCTTGCAGTGTTTGCATTTGGGCAACTGGGCAAACAAAAGCTCTTATGGCATCTTTTCCCTACCTTCCTGCCCAGTTCTAGATTTGCACCTCGTAGCAGGACTGAGTTAGGCAAAGATTGCATCATGTAATTAATCCTTATGCATCTTCTGCTTTTGGGACTGCTTTTTAATGCAGCCTTTGCTGAAAGGACTGAAAGCTTGTTAGTGAAAATACACCATAGGTTTGTTACAAGGTCTGGTGGTGCTGAATGGCCCCCAAACAATTGCTTTGAACCAGATATGCTTGTTCTGCATTTTATTAAGGAACATCATTTGAAGAAAACAAGAGAGTTGAAGCAATTTATTGATTCCCTGCAGCCCGTGATGGAGGATTCTCTCTGAAATGTCTGCTCTCATGAGCATCCGGAGAAAGCAAGCTTGGCTTAGGTCTCTGGGTAGAGAATGTATGTAAATGTTTTTTTTTATAGTGAAATGGGGGGGGGAAGGCATTTTCCATTTCTCCCTGTTCCCAGTTAATCCATCTATGGGGAGAGGTTCTACAGGCCTTGGGGAAAGAATCTGGTGTGGAAGGCTGTATTCCTTGCTTTGATCAGCTTCTGAAACTCTCTGCCCAGCTGCCAGGTGGTTAAAAAGACTGCCATGTGTGAGAACTGAGAACTGGCTCCAGCGATCGTGGGCATTTTCAAACTTTGTTCTCTTGCTCTACTGTATTTTTTTTTCCAACTTCAATTTTCAACAGATTCTAATACCAAATCAATTAGTGTAAAACAAAAGAGGCTTTGGTTCTTGAGAAAATGGCCCTTTAACCTTCTGAAGGTGCTAGGCATTTGCTGAACTTAGGAGCAGAATAGAGTATGTGATGGAAAACTCCTGGGAAGGCAAGAAAGCTGAAGAAGTTCACAGAAGCTTCTCCTATAGATCCTTCATTGACTTCTTCCCTGGAGAAGAGGAGGAGAGAAGGAGTATCTGACAGAGGAGTTTGTCTTTGGGGCTGATTTCGTGGTGCGTGGAATTTCTACTCTGATTCTCACTTAGAACAAGAATTATACTGGGGAGCTGAGGAGCCAGTGGCAACGTTAGTGAAGTGGGGTGCTCGTGTTAAGAGCAGAGCTGGAGAGAGCGTGTGTAACCTGCTGGAAGAATGAGGGCAGGGTATAGAAACAAGTATGTGAGGGAAATTTATGCAGGCTTTCAAGAATCCTTAGCTAAAATACTTCCTGGAATGAGAACAGAAGACACAAAGAATCTACTCAGTCCCTTACAATTAAATGATATTTTAATTGTCTTAAAGTTGGCCCCTAATTGTACGTAGAAAGAAGAAAAGTGAAGAAAGGCTTCGCACTGTTCCTTGTTTTTTTCCGATCTCTAATACCAGAATACACACTTGAAATCTTTCCCTTTTAGAATTTCAGGCAATCCTTAGTTTTCTTTAAAGATTGGCTACGGAGACAGCATAGTGTTTAACCTTCTTGCCCTGATTAGGATGGAATGTTAATTAATTCTTATTCACTACTTAATGTCAAGTGCTGTTGAATGTGCAAAAGAGCAACATGAATGCAGTTGAAAAAATTATGATAATGATGTTCTTCAGATGGAACCTTTGATTTTACTACCGTTATAATTCCCTAGATTTTTGTTAATATTCTAACTCATTAGGTACGTATTTGATTTTTCCAGGCAATTGCTTCGCTTTGAATATATGTGCTAATGATCTTTCTTAGTGGGTTAAGCCTTCAGATGAGTTAATCACATCAGATTTACCGGCCACCTACTTCAGCTCTTGTAGCGTTGTTCATACAGAGGATGCTGTGCTCAGTCTCAAGTTGAACATTTGGAAATTTAACTTCCAGTTTTCCCCCTGGCTACAGGATTGCCAGTATATCTCCTTCGTGGTTAGCATGACTTCTGCTGTCCTTAACCCCACCTGCAGATACCACTGTCTGCCTCGCTTCTTGCGTTAAACATCTCCTACCTTCTTCCTCTGCCTTAATCGAGCTCTGTGGAAGGACTCTTGTTCCTGGTCGGAAGTCATTGTGCTTCCTCCTCCTGAACTTCAAGCACATCTCTGAGTCAGAGGTATGTTGCAGTATAAAAAGGAGAAAACACGTCCCACGTATTACATGGAAAGGGCCAAACCTTTGGCAATACTGATTTGGGAAAGGCAGTGAGACGTTTGAACGTGAACCTCCAACAAGCAACGGAAGGAGACCAGTACAGACAGGAAACAGAGGATGGGTAGATCATTCTTTAGTGGCTCAGGTATCCCTTTTCTGCTGGTGCACTTGCTTTCATAAGACTGTTATTTGAGTCGTGAGTGAAATAGTTCATATAGCTGAGGCAAGATGTCAGCTGATTTAGCTTCTGTTGAGAAAGCTTTCTAGAATCAGCCAAAATGACTGCAGGTGCAAGCCTGGCCCTCAGTCCCTTGCTATTATTTCTCCAGTTCAGCAAAATCTATGTCATTAAGACACTAAATCCAATTAGTGCAGACGTGACCAGGGGATATCATTGGTGATTGTAGGGTAAACACTTCAATAAGGGTGAAATAGCTAAGTGAGGGGTTAATGTGCTGTGGGTCAATTTTTTTTTCCAGTTCAACCCAAACTGCTAGTGGATCCGGTTCCAATGCTTGGTTAAGTTCCTGCACAACCCCTGATTAAACAGGAAAAACCTGTGAATTGTTGGCTTTGAATCCTGGACTGAGGACAGGGTGCACTTGAGTAACATGCATGCTTCAGCGTTTCATTTAAATTTCTAAAGCTTCAGAGGAAAGGGAAAAAATCTTGGTCTTTCTATAAGAGGGGGGAAAAGATCTAATCTGTTTACACCCTGCATTCCTTACGTTCCTTTGATAGTCTGCTACTATAAAAGCTCCCAGTCCCACCTACAGTATGAGTTTAATGGAGCTACAGAAAACTTAAATCTTTCTGTAGAGGCAGATATGACATAACGTCTCTACAGATCCTGTCTTATTTAGACACCAGTTCATCTAAATTGTGTTTGTGATTATTTAGTGCTCTGAAGAGATCTTGTTTTTCCTTCGGAGGAGGCAGGCAGGCATGTACCCCCTGAATTCAAAAAGCCTCCTTTGCATGGTAACAGCTTGCAAGTATCCTGGTATGGGAATGCCCTTTCTGGAATATGAAGCCTGAAGCTTGGGTTGTTGTTTTCTTTTTTTTTTTTTTTTTTTTTTCTCCTGTTTGAACGCGATGACTCAAACTTGGTGCAAATCCAAGGCAAATAAAAGGTGCAGGCGCCTACGGTTGATTAACTCCTGAGTTGCTGTGAAGAGAGATCATGAAGGAAACTAAAACTGCTCCCTGTGGCGTGGGCTCTATCCTTCTCCCCGGTCCCTTCCAGGACACCGTGGTCTGGCCGCTTTCCAGGCTGTGACACTGAAGGACTAGATGAGAGTTGAAGCTTTCTTGTCTTCCGCTGCTTTGGTTATTAAAACATCCCTTTCACGGCAATTTATCGTAGTGGTGGGGTTAACAGCACCTGGCTTACTTAGGTTTACTTTCCCATGTGTGCTCTTTTAGAGTGGAGCCAGATGTTTGGTTATTTTCGTTCGTGTAACGCCATTGTGTTGGGCCATTGGCATCAATCAGCAGATATACTCCAGTAAAAGTTGGATCAGGCCCCATGAAACGTGGAGTGATTGTTTCTGCCACGTTCAAACCATGATAGACTTCTAAAGGCTGAAGCAGAATGTTTGGAAACTGGTTTGGTGTGTGGGGAAGGGGCAGCTGAACACACATCTGGCCTGGAGCCAGGACTTAGAGATGCAGATATTTGGATGAGGGAGCCACCGAGGCTTTGGGGAGGTAGAGAAAGCAATTTAAAGATTGGGATTTGGCTGTTGCTAATGAACTTTTAAAATACATGATCTCCACTTTCAGTGAATTTCACTTCTGCTCTACTTGGTGAACATCCAAAAGATAGTTGTGGAAAAAAATCCCAAACCCCTGAAGTCCCCGTCACCCCACCTAATATCACCTATTTCGTCGGACTAGCTGAATACTTAATACTTGCCTGGTTTATGTGTGTCATGGTTTGGGAAGGAATTGCTGCTAGAAGTGAATTACTAGCCCATGGAATGCTCAGATATATAGTGTATCTGAATATGGCAAATCTCACTGAAATGTCTGAGTGAAGGAGAACGCTTGGTCCACTTTGGTACCGAGGTTGCATTTAAGCAGATGGTGTGGATGTTGAAGCTCTGAGAATTGGTCTCAGGGCTGGAATTAACTTCTTCACCTATAGGACCCTACACCACTAACAGCAAATGGAGGCTCTTCTTCAGGTTGTTGGAGGGAAAGGGATCCAAAAGCCTTAGTAGCGGTGCTATGAATGCAAAGTCAAATGTCTCCAGGGGGTATAATGTGGCCACAGCTTTCAAGTTCTACAATATTTAACTCCTTGCTTTAAAAGTCAATAGTGCGTTCTGTCTGTCTTTAAACTCACAGGGACAGAGATTAACTTTTACTTTCAGTGAAAGGACATAGGTCTCACGTTTGACTTTTTTCCTGTTAATATCTTTCTCTAACTTTTTTGCTTTCAGAAGCCATTGAAGACATCAGCGGATCTAATAATTAACATTGGAAATAAGGGTACACTTTGCATAACTAAACATTAATATTCCGTCAGGTGTTCTCTGACACAAAGACGGTGTGTGGAAGAAGAGGCAGCAGAATATCAACAGCTCCCATCAGAACTAATCCAAGCTCAGTGATCAGCATTTCCTAACCAAAAAGTGATTTGAATAGTGTAGCCTTGAATCACAGCTTCCTTCTGTGATTTATGGTAGCTCTGATTTTATTTGCAAATGAAGGCACAGCAATATTTGGTTTGACATTAGAATATTTTCCGGAAAATAGCAGGAATATAAAGGAACAAATGCACAAAGTGTTTAAAAAAAAATTAAAGAAAAAAAAACTTAAAAAGAAAAACCCTCTTGAATGCTGCACAGCTCAAACTTCTTATTTTAGTTGTGGGTCATGCTCATTTCTTCCTGTTACCTGTCTTTCCCTGTCCCCATTCCTCCCGTTATCCCCCTTAAAAATCAAAAACACAGCGTACCATCTTGTGTGGTCTGAGATAGTCTTGTTGCATTCATAGGGATCCTCACTGACATTCCAGGCCAGGCCCCAGAGTTGTTTCAGCTCCACCAGAGCAGGAGCACAACCACCAAGTCATGACCTGTCCCAGCGGTGTCTTATCTTCTGCCTCAGAAAGAAACTGAGCGTATTATTATTTTGAACTATTAAGGTAAGCTGGAGAATCAGTCTCTGCTTTCCCTCTCAACTGTCAGCTTTAGGAAAAGACCTTGTTGTTTGGAAGGGCTGTGCAGTTGTCCGTAATTAGGGATGAGGACACGATGTTGTGATGGGTGCTGCCTGCAGGAGTGTGTTGTGATTGTGGAGGGTGGGAGACCAAGGTGGCCAAGGTGGACAGTGGGTTGTAAGGGTGGTTTCAGGAAGAATCAATTTTTGGAAGCTCTTAAACCGTGTTGTGATTGGATCAGTGCTTATCAGGCTAGGGAAGTATCTAAAAAAAAATAATATCCTTTTGTTGCAGCACTGTTCAAGAAGTGCTTTGGGAAGGTCTTAGCTGAGTCCTGTAGCACAGAGAAGCTCGAGCGGTGCTGTTTATACCACCCCCGAGCCTTTCAAAGCCCAGAAGTGAGTTACTGTGTGTGCAGCTGGGAGATGGGGGAGCTCCCCCAGTGATGCAGATTTTTCTGTTCCACATCTATACTCTAAGCTGTGGTTTTACTTTCCATTTACCTATTTGTGTTGCCGTATCCAAATCATTCAAGCATCTTCTCCTTCAATACGGAAGGTTTCAGTAGATGGTCACCGATCAGGGCAGCTGCCACTTGAGGTGCTGGTAAAAGTTTTTGGGGCTGTGGAACTTGTCTGGAGAGTGTCACAGCCCTGACACAGCCCAGGACCCCTGTCTTCTTCCAGCCCAGCCGTGCCTGGCACCTCGCACTCAGCCTGGAGAATATTGTGGGAGAACACGCTGCCTGGCATCGGGGGCACAGAAAGGGTTGCAGAGATAAGCGGCGAGTTAATGAGTTATAGAGGCAGTAAGAGATGATGTAACTAAACACAGGAGACGAGCTAAATCCAGAAATCTATTTATTAGTCAATCTGAATAAAAAGACACCAAACAAAGCAAACAAAAATTCCAAAAATTCTCAAACAACAACAAAAAATCCAGGTAGGATTTTTTTTTTNTTTTCTTCTCTTTTTTTTTTTTTTTTTTTTTTTTTTGAGGCTGTGATCTACATTTTTGGTAGGTGATTCACGCTATTGTCACCTGATACTTCCTCCTCTGACTGAGGGTTAGCTGTTAACCGCCTGTCCCGCCTCCCTCCCAGTTTAAGATTAGACCTGTGCCTTTTCCACCCTGTGTGTAAGGACTTAATGTTGCCATAGAGGATGCAAGAATAAACTGGCCAGTCAGACCTCTCCAACAGAGGGGACTGTGGCAGAGGGTTCAGCGGTATTTGGTGCCTCACCAGTTCCAGACCTG
The DNA here is from genome assembly GCA_013398155.1 of Pedionomus torquatus. Classification (NCBI taxonomy): domain Eukaryota; kingdom Metazoa; phylum Chordata; class Aves; order Charadriiformes; family Pedionomidae; genus Pedionomus; species Pedionomus torquatus. The sequence continues at coordinate 32,651 of VZRU01005245.1, read as the reverse complement.
AACAAAGCAAAGGCAGTTCTCGTTAGCCTGCTCCTAAGTGGAAATGGTGTAGAAAAAAAAAAAAAAGGCATTCTCCCTCACTAGCAAAGCAAGGCTGCCTACTGCCACGGCTGAACACATGCAGGGACTTCAGTTTACTTTAAGATGAGTCTCTGGTTTTCCAAATCCAGCTCTGAGCTGGGCTTCTTGTCCCTCCGAGCAGGACGCATTAGTGCCACTTCTGTGCACTTCATATTGATTGCGGTGTCCTCAAGAAAGGGCTCGTCAGAATTGGCCTTCCTGTTGTCCTGTGCAGGTTTCAGAATCTTGCATGACCAGTAGGTGCAAGTTTTTTATATTATTACCGAATGCAAAAATTTGTAAGAGGGACTGGAGCAGAAAATTGTGACAGTATCAAGGCCTCCAGGGCATTGCCCATCCTGTAACACGGTGCTTCCAGTGTGTGACAACATCCCCATCTGATGTAGTCACGTAAAAAAGGGAGGGGCGGGGGGAAGAGAAAAAAATGATTTAGTTATTTCCAGTATGAACGCGTAGATGGACTTGTCTAAAGGTTTCTTCTGCACAGGGAATTAGATAATGTACAAAACAAAAATCCAGTCCTCAAATACCGGCCAAGTTCTTTACAGCGTTCTTCTCTCATCTTTTGCATCCCTTGGCTTCCATTTGTCATTTGTTTTGCTGCTTCTGTTTCCCCAAAGGTACCTCATCTCAAAGGAATGAAATGTTTTGAGCCAATGCCTGGAGGCCCTGTGTTAATTTGTTCTATGGCCCCTTTCTCCAAGCTCATCCCTCCTATTTTCTGCAAGTAGAAATTCCTTTTTCATCTACAGTGGCTGTTTGAATCGGCACTTCTTTTAAGACAATGTGGAATTGGGTGAAATAGTGGAAGAGAATGTACATTGTTTGTGATGTTTTAATACTCTTGCAGTGTGACCCTTAAGGAAAGGATTGTTTTGCAAATCAAACATAATAATCCCAGTGCATTGTGAAGAGAGCAGCCAGAAAACGATACAGTCCCCTCAGTGACCCCATATACAACTTCTATTGCAGTGGGAATTCTGTGTGCTCCACAGTGTCAAACTGTGTCTGGGTTACTTCACAGCAGCATAGAATCCTAGAATGGTTAGAGTTGGAAGGGACCTGAAAGATCATCCAGGTCCAATCCCCCTGCCCTGGGCAGGGACACCTCCCACCACCCCAGGTTGCTCCAAGCCCCATCCAGCCTGGCCTTGAACCCCTCCAGGGATGGGGCAGCCACAGCTTCTCTGGGCAACTTCTTCCAGTGCCTCACTACCCTCACAGTGAAATATGTCTTCCTAATATCTGAATCTCCCCTCTTTCAAGTTAAATTTTCAAATTTTATCGCATTCATTTTCATTATAGTGATCCTCTTCTCTTTTAAATGCAACGAGATGTCTCCTGACTTTCCATTTGAAAATCTCTGCATTCAGTTTGCTCAATAGTTCCTGCCGTTAGTAGACAGTTTTCAAAAAAAGAAAGAGTAAGATGGGAGTAGCAGCAGCACGGGGCTTGTCTTGTCTAATGAACCAAGCCAAGCAGGGCCATGCCAAGGTTATCTAGGTATGGTTGTATTTGATGATGACTCATCCTGGGAGCTTCCTGGCTGGCCAACACCCTTTCCTACTAACTGCTCTGGTGGGAAGGATGACTCAGAGTGTGCTCGGTGACACGTTCGGTGTTTTGCTGGGAAGTGTGTTTCGGTGCCCTTTCTACAGGGGCTGCCTTGGAGGGTGCCAAAGAGAGAAGACGACGTGTTCTAACTAGCTGGTTTATCGTGAGCGAGGTACCTCTTAAATACACGTTGCTTTGTTCAAAGTTGGAAAGTAAACCAGGAAATCCAAAGTGAAGGATGCTACTTTTCTTCTGACCCGAACCTATTGCATGGCATCAAAATGACAGCATTCCCAGCAGGTTCAGTGCAAATATGCTCTTCTTATACTATTAGCCCAGTGTGGACTGTCTGACAGTCAGGGTCAGCTACTGACTGGTCAAGAGCAAGGAAATTATTATTTCCCCTCAATCTTTTCTCTGTAAGTCCGACAGCCATACGGTGGGTAATTTAAGGGCGAGAGCACGTGACCTTTTGTCCAAAGGAGTCACTCAGGGAAGCTGTTCATCTGCACCTCCACCTCCCTATCTGTGAAATGGGAAGAATGGCCATTTCCTTCGTGAACTGGTTTAATGACAGCGAGAGAGGTAGATGTTTCAGCAGTGAATGACACGCGTCCCACCACGGCACACAAGCAACTCTTGGAAAACATGAAGTTAGATCTTTCAGCAGGAAAAATAGCAGTTTTAAGGGAACCCTTTCTCATCTCAACTAAACTTGAATGATGCCATCAAATTAATGAAGAACAGAATGTGGTTTTTTTCTAGAAAATGTTCTAAAGAGAGGCAGCATCAGATATTTTTTTTGGAAACTGCACTGAAATGTCCCTGAGTTCATTGGCCCCAAACTGTTGGCTTCAGCAAATCAAATGAAGCATGTTTAGAACTTACAGACACTAAATACTTGTTTTAACAATGGGTGTTTTAATCAACAAAATCTGGACACTGACCTTCTTCCCTTCAAAGTTTGTTGTTTATGGATATTTTTTTTACCCTTCTATTTTTTTTCTGTTTGGTCTTTTCCCAGACTTTTCTGGATTTGATTTCACCCCAAGACCAGATGTTTACCAGGTTTGCTATAAGCACAATTCTGTGGAATTTGCTTGTACCATCTGCTTTATTAACTTGGCAAAATAATGAAAAATCAGGTGAAAGGCTTTAGCTTGGCATATAAACTGATTGGTCCTACTCTACCTCCCTATTTTTTTTTATTTTTTTTTTCCTGGCTGGAGAATTTCTAGTTTCAGAACTGTTGCAGTATTAATAGTGCTGTGTTTTGGAACTAATTGTTATCATTGTTTATGTGCCTGCTCAAATGTAATTAAGGCAGAAGGGAAAATGCACTCGTATTCCTGGAAATACAATAATGCTTATAAGAAATGACCAAAACTATTAACTTTAAATACTCCACATTCGTGAACAGATTTCATTATGGGTAGGAATAAAAAGTTACCCTGAATAGTGCGAATACTGGAATAGTTTATTTAATTGATGCTTGCATGGGCTGAACTCTAAGAACAGAATAAAAGCCTACGGGCTACGCAACACCAGCTTCAACCAGAGGCTGATGTTTGCACATGTTTGCTCACTGGCAGTGGTTTGGGTGTAATGTGTGAAAGAAATGGCTGGAAACAAAAAAAAAACAAAGCTCTTGAATCAAGTCCCATTGCAAGCAAGGGCAGAACTGACCGTGAAGGGTTGGGAGCCGTTTTGGTGAGGAGTTCACAAGAAAGAGAGCGTTCGTGAAATGAATCCCTTCCCCTTTTTCTTCCCTTCAAGAAATGGTAATCTAAACATTTGCGTTTAGAGGGTTTTGCATCTCTGTGTTCCAGCTCGGTCCCCGTGAAATATCTTCAAAATCACTAGATGATGGAAAGCTTTCATCCCTGTCTTACATCTGATGTAAGGCTCAGCCCTCCTCTTCTCTCCTCCCTTATTCACTGGGATGGAAAAAAGACTTGGTGTTATTTTCCTCCATTCCCACACCTTGCGACCCAGCGCGAGTTACTGCCATTTCTTGTCCTTCAGAGACCAATTACTGTGGGTGAAGTCAGACCCAGAAGCCGTGTTGCTAAGGGTGGGACATGGGGACTGAGGCTTTGTGCAACTTTTCGAGACCAGCAAGATGCAAAAATTGGGCTTGACCCTTTGTGAGCCTTGGAGAATGGAAACCTTGGGGTAATTTGAAAATGGCACGTATGGGAGGTGCTGGGAAAGGGCCAGAGCCAAGTCTCATGTATATGATGTCCTATAGGTGTAAACTTGGGAGTGTGAGGGGTGATGTCTAGATGGGACCCTGAGAACCTTCAGGTTCTGATGAGGCTCTGAAGAGGGTTGCTAGGGAGGATTTCTGTAACACTAAGGTCCTCCCTACTTTATTCCTATGGATCTTTAAGTCCTGTGGTATTCTTTCCCGTCTGTAACAGGCTCTTAGCCCCATGGCTTATATGGCAACCTGTCTGTTTGGGTCCAAGCATCCTGGCCAGTGGCCCAGCTTGAGGTGGGTACCTTCCCTGGCAGTCTGGGGTGGACATTCTTCTGGCAGATACATAAGAATCCACTGGAAACACAAACCTGGGTCTTGGAGAAGCAACAGAGCAGAGTCTTCTGGGGTAAGATAACTCTGGGATGGAAAGAAGATTCAGTGAAACTCCTGATGAGGTTTAGCACCAAAACTGTTCTGGCCTTAATTGTGAGTGAGTTTCTGCCAAGTACTTGACAGCACGTGAGAAGACACCTGTCATTTCTCAGGGTTTCCTCTCAGCAGCTCTCTTTGGCTTTCAAAGCTGGATTGCTGCTGCTTGTACTTGGAGGTCACGTTTTACGGAAGGAAAACGCTGATGTTGGAGGATCCTGCCTTTTCCACTCCTTGCACCAACAAAAACGGTCCGTGCCGTCCAGTGGTCGAGCTCTGCAGCTCTGTTGAAGGTCCTGATGGCGTAACAGAGCAAAATGGTTCTTGGTGAAATAGTTTGACTTTGTCCCAAGGCTGACATCTGTCAGAATCCAGGCAGTCTTTGGCATTAGTTACAGGTAATAAAAGACAGGCTTAAATAAATGCATTGACCTCGGTGTATTTAGGTTTCCATTGGCACCAGAAGATGTGCTTATGGAGTGATGGAGTGACATGGAATCTTCCTTTCATGCCTCTGCCCCTCCCTTCTCCTCTCAAATGGAAGGAAAAAATGAGCTATACCTGCTTTTAAAAAATGTCTAAAAAAGCCAAAGTGGGTACCGGGGAGCATGAGATACAGGATGGCACTGGATCTTCCTTCTTGCTTCTTTATTTGCCTATTTCTGTCCCTTTTTTCACTCAGACGGTGTGGGCAACCACTCCCACTGCCTGTAAACACATTTTGGCTTTCGCTCTCGTGTCTCTGTATCACAACTTCTTTCTCGAGAAAAAGCCTCTTTTTCAGCTGTGCTCATGTAATTACAGTGCTGCACGGGACAGGCTGGGAGAGAAGGACCATAATTAGGATATTTTTTTTCAAAAAACATTTCCTGTGCTGACTACTTGATGTCCTACCAGTCCTGCCACCGCTGTCTCTTGAATAATACCTGCCTCCGTTCTGACGCCACTGATGAGGCCAGCTGTCAGGAAGGCACAGTTTGCCTCCTTTTTTGCTGCATAAAAAGCTTTTTATTTTTTTTTTTCCTTCTTTTTCTTTCCCGCACCTTTCACTGATGGTGTTGTCAAATGAAGCTCACTGTAAAATGATGGTGCTCTGTGCTGCTGGAACATTTTTCATCTCAGAGTTCAGTATGAAATTCATCTCCAGTTGGGTATGAAGTAGCTGTGGTTTTATTTTTATTCATTTTCTGGACAGGCAGACCCGTGGTTCTTAGGTTTAAATTAGGGCTCCTGATATCTTTCTCAAGATTATTTTCTTCAGCTGCATCTTTGGAAACTTTAGATACAGTTCTCTTTCTGAAGAGCTGCTACCTGGGGGTGAGGGGTGTTGGGAAATGTGGTATTTAGGCTCCCTCAAGAGTCCCAACGCCAGAAGAGATTTTCCAGCTTGGCAGACAAATGATCACTCAATTTCCAAGCCAGGACATTAGGTTTCCAGTGGAATCTAGGACCAAGCCCAGTAAGTAGGTCTAAACAATTCCCTTTTCCAAGCAGCCGTGTTCCAGGGCTCTAGAATGACAAATCTGTGTCATGACAAGAAAAAAAGTGAGGTTTTCCTCAATGGAGTGTCTTTGGGACAAGCTGATATTTGGGATTTTTAAAACTGCTGGACCATTTTCCATGTAGTGAGAAACTAAACATGAGATTTGTAAAATGATACAGTTGTCAGACAAAAATATTTTTAAAGATGCGTTTTGATTCAAGCTTTTTTCTTTACTGCTTATTTTAAGCAGAACTCCAGCCTTCTGGCTCTTCATTTTTAGACTCTTAGTGCTCTGATTCATCTAATAAAAATAATCCTTTTGGTTTCCTTCTACTTTAATACACACTCTGACTCTCCCAGCACATAGACTGAAAGGTCAAATAGCCACTATTTCTTTGTGATTCCTTGTAGGAAGTGCTTTAATTTTCAAGCCCAGATTTTTAATTTTTCTTTTCTTTTTTTTACAGGAAGAAAAAAAATTGCCAGTTGCTTTCCAGGAAGAGCCAAAAAGAGTCTTGTACTTGGTCAGGAGAGGCAGGCTGGGAGAGCAGAGCAGTCTGGGGAGCGGCTGGGAGCTCGGCACGCTCGCTGCGCTTTCTGCCGCCCATCAGCGGGGCTGCCTCATCGCTCACCTGCCCGGGCACGTCCCGACCCGCGCTCTGCTCCCTGATAGCACAGGAAACTGCCAGCTGCGCCTCGGACCAATGCCCTCCTCCTGGCCTGGGTGCTTTTCAGGTTCTGCCAACTCCTGTCTTGTCTGGCCAGCACAGCAAGGACAGGGACCTGGTGGAGCGGGTCGAGAGGAGGCCAGAGGAGATGCTCCGAGAGCTGGATCCCCTCCACTGTGAGGACAAGCTAAGAGAGTTGGGGAGGTTCAACCTGGAGGAGAGAAGGCTCCATGGAGACCTTAGAGCCCCTTCCAGTACCTAAAGAGCCTCCCAGAAAGCTGGGGAGGGACACTGGATCTGGGGGTGTTGGACTAGATGATCTCCAGAGTTCCTTTCCAACCCCATATCATTCTGTGATTCTGTGATAGGACAAAAGGTAATAGCTTCAAACTGGATGAGGGGAGATTTAGATTAAATCTCAGGAAGAAATTTTTCATTACAAGGGTTGTGAGATTTTTCATTACAAGGGTCCAGGCTGCCCAGAGAAGCTGTGGCAGCCCCATCCCTGGAGGGGTTCAAGGCCAGGTTGGACGGCGCTTGGAGCAACCTGGTGTGGTGGGAGGTGTCCCTGCCCAGGGCAGGGTGGGGTTTGGAACTGGATGATCTCTGAGGTCCCTTCCAACCCAAATCATTCTGTGACTGTAACTATGGCCTTTGGTGTACCTTCCTGCCTTTCTCAAAAGTCTGCAAAGACACAGGTACAGTCTCATCTTTGCTGATGTCTTCCCTAGGTCTGATCAAATGAAGTTCTAAAGGATTCAAATAGCCAGAGAAATGATGGGATGCCATCTCTTCTGAAGTGTAGAATTTAATTAAACAAATTTTTTTCTTAACTGATTTTACTATTAAACACTCAAGACTCTAAAGGGTCTCTGTGCATCAATGTCCGATTGCTGAGTCTTTGGTGATGATNGATTTTACTATTAAACACTCAAGACTCTAAAGAAGGGTCTCTGTGCATCAGTGTCCGATTGCTGAGTCTTTGGTGATGATTTGTATTTTTCCTTTACAGTGCCCTGAGATCTGTTCATTTGAGTTAGTTTTGCTGTGTTTTTATTGGTGTATTATTTGGTATTCAAATAAGTGCAGTCAGTGAAGCACTAGTCAGTATCCTCATTTGAATTATCCATGCAAAGTTGATCTCTGTTTTTGAAATGTCATTTTCCTCACTGGCTTTTTTGGCCATCTAGGTTCCAGAAGATCTGATGGAACTGTAGAGCTGTGACTGAAGTCCTACCACAAAGTCCTGTTTCATAGGCATCATCCATGTTTTATTTGGGGAAGAAGCAGGAGACTTAACTCTGATTAGCTTCTATGCACAAGCGTAAATTACTAGAGTTGGATGGATTTACTGCAGGAAAAAATCAGAATGTAATTTTAAAATTTAGCTGGGCAAAGATAACTGTTAGCCCTTCCACCTCTCCCCTTACAATTTCTCCTTGCTGCCATCTCATCTCTCCAAGACCTAACAAAATACCACGTCCGTGTCTCCTTCAGCCCCTTCTTCTCACAAGTGTGGGATTCTATCCTGTTTGCCCTCTGTGTTTGTGAAACACTTCGAGCTTGTCTGGGGCAACCAATGCATTTGGATCCTAAATGGGATGGCAGGAAGGAAACTCCCATCACATCTCCCTTCCTTTTGTATATGCTCACATCATCTTAGGGTTACTCAGGTCCAGCCTTTGAAAGAGCTCCCATCTGCTGTTGAAAGCAAGGTGAGCGCTTGCAGGCGCCGAACTGTGCTGGGCTACTTGATACCTATCGTGTTCCTAACTGCCTTGGGGGATGCAGTATTCCAAAATTGCTTGGATTTATCCAGGCCTGCTATTTATCTACTGAAACAGATGCTTTTGCCAACAACATGGATAGTAGCAGGTAAACAGGTGCGAGTATCAGAGATTAGGAAAGGTGGTTTAAATTTAATAGTTGGACAGTTGGTTGGAGCCGAAACAATCCTGATGGAAATAATATCCTACGTGCAAAGCAGGTCTACAAGGGGCAATGTTATGTAGCTAACAGTGGCCCTGATGCAGCACAGCTATATTCACAATTTTTGTCAGAGAAGTGATTTGCAGAGGAGGTGTCTGTGCTGCAGTGCTGGCAGCACTCCCCCTGCATTCCCCCTGGTGCTCTTGGGAGAGATCTCCCTGTGAGATACTGCAAAATTTGGATTCCCTGGAGCTACTGAGAACCCCCACCCCCCCACTTTATGTCAAGATCAAGGCTGTTAATCCCTGGATGTCTGCATGTAGCATTCCGAGGGGACGCTTCCTGTACAGTGGGTCTTCTCACCTACAGGGATCCTTTGCTATCACACACCCCCTCAAAAAAAGCAGAGCTTGAAGCCTTTCAGGTTGTGGTTGGGGCACACTATTTGCTGGCATGAGATAATGCTGATAACTTCTTGTTTTTTGCATATGTTTCGCGCTGTATGAGACGGCGATGTGACTTTTGTTGTACAGGCTTGGCACCTCCTTTGTAGTCGCACGCACGCTCACAGTCACCCACATCCTTGCTACTTGTGATTTGAATGAGTAATTCCCAACATTTGTTTTCAAGCAGGTGGCTCTGACACACCCCGAGTCCTGCATTCAAATCCAGGAGGAACGTATGTACAGGAAGGGACACGGACATCTCCTCATTTCGTGGAGCTGAGCCGGGATGTCACTCCATCAGGTAAAATGTACAAATGACACCGTGTGAATGTGGCTCCAGTTGCAGTTAAAAATGTGGATTGCTATGGAAGGAGTAAGTCTTCCCCAATTCTTTTTTTTATTTAAGACAGCTTCCGACCAAAACTCACACCAGACACTTGACAAACATTATGAAGTTTTGTCACCTGCCACAAAACAGCACCTGGGCTTGGTATTCCTGAATATTCATAACTTAAACCCAAATAGTAAAGGTGTTTGGCAACTTTGGGCAGAAGTTGCGTGAGCTCTTTGGGACAATTCTGACTGATACACCGCTCAGTCTTCTGAGAACACAAGTAGGTGACCTTCCAGTGTGGAGGAAAGCTGAGTTATTCCATACCATGGACCGGCGTCAGGACTGTGAGATGCTCTCAACAGACGCGCATTTCTCAGAGCAAAGTGCTGCCTTGGAATACAGTGAGCCGTGACTGACCCACACAGAAAGTGTCTCTGTGCTGCATACTCAGAGTAATATTGTTTAGAGATTGAAAAAAGCTCATTAAATAATCTAATTTTCACAGATGCTGTTTGGTTCCTATGTGTGTTATTAGTAATGTAATTTTTATATACCCATCTGTTACCCTCTGTCCCATTTCTGTGATAAAGATTCAATTTCAGAAGCCGCTGCTCTGGATGTTCCCTTTCTGCCTGGAAGAGAAGGTTGTTCCATGGCTTTTTGTCTACCCACTTGACTACTCTTTCAGTGTAGAAGATGGATGTGAATCTAGTGCTTCCTTATGCACCGACAGCTTTGTGGGGAATGTTGCACCTGAGCCCTGAAGCAGGTGAGTGCTGTGATTTCTGGCCCAGCCCTAAGAGAGTCTGGTCCCAAAGGACTTCTTCAAAGCTAAGTAGGTGGAGAATCTTTCTGCTCCCAAGAGATGAAGACATCAGCACATTCAGTACACACAATGCAACCCCACCTCAGCACGAAGGCACCTTTCTTCACCCGAGACTGGGTAATCAAACAGTCAGTGTGTGTATTCAGCCCAACCCAGAGAAATAAGTTCTACAAAATAAAACAGCAGCGTTGCTTGTCCAATAAATCAAAGCAGCTTTTTTTTCGCCTGGTTATTAAAAGACTTTTAGTAGCCTATGCTAAATGCAGCTGATCTTTGCTGTTCAAAGCATGGGGTTAATCAGGGTGTTAGATCTGGTTTTGATACACAGGAGTCTGTTGCTTTAAACAACAGTCTGTTAGATCAGACTTTGGGTAAAAATATACCAGGAAACAAGATTTTTTAAAGCTGCTCAGGAAGACAAGCTTATGTTTGTTCAGCACGGGATGGATTTGTGTGTCAGAGTTGATGGTTGCATGCATTCAGCCAGAAATGAAACTCCTTTTTAATTCCTTTTGCCTCATCATGTTATCATGGGTAGAAACAGTAGGGTCAAAGCTTTGAATGCATCAGTGACATTGCTTCCTTGCTTTATATTTTCAAGGACAGAAATAAGGTGTGTTTTCTGCCAGGTAATGCAGCTGGTTTCTGCCTCTTCTGGAATACACACCACCATCTAGTGCTGCAGGAGTCACGAGCAAGTCTAGCTGCTGCCTTTGCCTTTGTTCTTCCTCCCAGTTTGTTTCTAAATATTTACAGGTAAGAAATATACCATGAACTTATCATTTACAATTTCACTTGTCTGTCTTGGGGGTGTGAACCAAGGTTTAAGTGTGCACAGAACATTTGATTATCCAAAAGTATTGGAACTTGGGAAAAGAACGAGCAACTTCTCAAAATCAGGCCCGAGAGATTTTTAAGAATCTTTCTCAGTGGTTTCAACACTGTGTTCACAGGCCAGTAGAGGTTTTGATGGTAAGATACAGTCCATCAGAACATTTGTTTCCAAAAACAACTGGTTTCCAAACCAATAGGCTATCAACATCAACAGAAATAAATTGAAATAGTAGAAAAACTCCAGTCACTCATATATAAATATTTATTTATTTATTTATTTATTTATTTTTATATATATAAATA
>VZRU01005243.1:520289-580278 GCA_013398155.1 Pedionomus torquatus | reverse complement strand
CGCGGGGCGGGGTGGTCTCCGGTGCGGGGCCCCCGGGGGGGGGCGGGGCGCTGCGCCGCCATTCCCGCGCGCTCCCGCCGCATGCGGGGAGAGGCGACGGCGCTTCCTGCCCCGCGAGGGGGCCCGGGACCACGCGGGCCGGGCCGCGGGCGCTCCCTCCGCCGGCGGCGCTGAGTGGAGCGCGGAACGCGCGCTCGAGAGGCGTTCGGGAACAGAAAAGGGCGTCCGGCCCCTTCCGGCAGGGCCTTGAATCGGCTCGCCTGTTGTGAGCTCACATGCTTCCATTTCCCCTGCAGACCCAGCATGGCCGCCCAAGGAGAGCCCCAAGTGCAGTTTAAGGTAAGGGAGTGGTTTGGGGTTTTTTTGTTTCTTTTGTCACTTCCCCTTCAGTAGAATAGTAGCACGAGCGACTCGAGTGCCAACGTGGATGGTAGGTTTACTTTTGAAGTGCTAGTCTTTCCTTAACGGTGCAGTTAGTTCATTATAATGCTGTATATAACTTGTGAAAAAAGATTCTTTTGCATTGTGCCGATCTGATGCTGTCTGTAGTTCAGTGTAATAAATTTTAGTGATGCTCTACCTATAGAATGACTTAATTAAATAGCAGAAATTGAGTTCACAGCAAAAAGTGCTTACAGTAAATTAAAATAGACTTCTGTTGTGTGTTAATTGCTTAGTGGGGAAAAATACCTTAAATGCTTCAGAGCAGAATTTTCTGGTGTTGTTTATAACAGCCAGAAGTTCTTCAGGCAGCTTCATGAAAGGTTATTACTAATGTTTCTTACAGTACTTTCCTAGGGCAATCCAGTTGTTAGCAGTGCAGTTGTTTGGGCTTTTTTAAGTGTGGTAGGATTGTGGTAAATTTCTCCAGTTGGTGTGCTTAAATGAGTTCCCCTCCAAATATGGTCATATTTAGGTTAAAAGCCCCACATATTCTTAATTCAATCACTTATAGTTTAGTAGAACTGTATTCACAGTGTATTGTAGTTTTCAGCTGTAGAACTAGAAAGCTGACTAGAGTTGTATCATGGAAGAGTTAATAAATTGGGTACTGGTACATTAAGTCATATCATGGGCAACTAGGTCTCTTTTTTTACTTTCTTTTCTTATTTTTTTTTCTTTACAGCAAATAAGTAGTATTTACACTAAAATGACCAAAAAATGTCCCTAGATGGATATTCCTCTTGACTTTTTTTTGTCTTTATTAACAGCTCGTCCTGGTTGGTGATGGTGGTACTGGTAAAACAACGTTTGTAAAACGTCATTTGACTGGTGAATTTGAAAAGAAGTATGTAGGTATGTCTGAAGAAGCACTTGAGACTTAAGATGTTAAAATTAAAAGTGCAGTTCATGACTTGCTAATTGCACTGCTTTTTCTTTTTACTGTAGCGACGCTGGGTGTTGAAGTTCATCCTCTGGTGTTCCATACTAACAGAGGCCCTATTAAATTTAATGTATGGGACACAGCTGGGCAAGAGAAATTTGGTGGTCTGCGAGATGGCTATTACATCCAAGGTAAGATGTGTGTCTATTTGGGAATATTTCCTACTTATTACAGTTTAAACGTTCATCCTGTTCACATAGATCACTCTGAAGGCTGCTGATGTTGAGCTGGTTTCTGCTTCTTCACGCACTTGGTCTAGGTATGACAATTTCTTTGGCTAGGCAACTTGTGCTGATGTGGGAAATGTTCCAAGGTGGCGTTTCAGTACGCTATTACAAGTTCTGGTATTAATGAAGAGTAGTGGTACACCTTTATATCCATCAAGATACTGCTGATGAAATGTAGTGTTTTAAGAGGTTAAAGTATGTGCTTCAAGTAGTATAAACTTATGTCTGTATTAATGTACTGTGCTGAGACAAGGACTTGACGCACACAAACTTAAAAATTGTAGATACAGTGAAGTTGTGCATATTCATGCCAGAGTTTAATTGTCTTCCTAAAGAAGTAATGATAATGTTCCTTAACTTCTGCTTGGCCAAGATAAGTTTGAAGTGTGCTTCAGCCACCTGTTTATCTTTAAAATTTTGCAAGGGATGTTTAGATTTTGATGTTGTTGCTTTTCCTTTAGAAGTACCAGGATTGATTCAAGGCTGCATGTTCTTGGAAAAACTGTTCCAGACAAAAGCATTCTGAGATGTGGACTACAAGCTCTTAACTTACCTGAAAGCCCCAACAAGATGGCTAAGATTAGTTACGTTGGTGTTAGTTAATTTCTGTCAAATATTTGTGTAAATAAAAGCAGGCTTTTGTAATCCTTGTGTATTCCTATACCGTGCAACACCCTGTTATTCAGTGGGACAGTTGCATTGGTCAGGATAGCTGGCTTTTAAGAGGTGAGATGATGTGCCCATGGGCTGAGTTCTGTGGACTTGTGCGTGGATCTTATTAACAGAATGTGGGATCTTGGAACTGGGAAGCTGAGAGGGAAAAGGTAATCCAGAATCTTGATGTAGCATTTCTAGGATATGTCTTCTCCCTTCCTATTTTAAAAGCAAGTACATACTCTACTGATGTAACCTTTGACTTTTTTTCTTCTTCTTGCAGCTCAGTGTGCCATCATCATGTTTGATGTAACATCAAGAGTTACTTACAAGAATGTACCTAATTGGCACAGAGATCTGGTACGAGTATGTGAAAACATCCCTATAGTGTTGTGTGGCAACAAAGTGGATATTAAGGACAGAAAAGTCAAGGCAAAATCCATTGTCTTCCACAGGAAGAAGAATCTCCAGGTATGTTGGTGTGAACTTGTAGGAATCTGGGTGTGACTGCAGTTGGGCTCTATGCAGTAGTAGTTTTCTGCCTTCATCAGTGCCAGGCTATAGTAGTTCAGCTTTACATCTTGTTGGCTGCCTGAACCTAACTTTAGGGGAGAGGGAAATAAAAAGTATGATAAAGATGATCATCACTGGTCTTGAGCAGAAGCTGTGTTAAGCTCTTAAAGGAGCTTGTATGCATTTGACTTTCAGTGCTCAGAATCTCATCAGACAATCCAGACGTGAGATTAGGGTGGATCAAGTCACAGGAGAAAGATTGATGCACTGTTGCTTCCTGAAAGTTACATCTTTGATCAGCTTGCTGAATGCTTTACTTTTAGCAATTTCTGCCTATTTGCCTGAAACTGTTTCTAGACACTTAAGTCATAGCTGTTTCTGAAAGCATAAACAGAAGTCCTGTGGTGAAAAAGAATGCAGAGGTAAAAGAGCAATAATGTGCAAATTAATGTTGGTATGTCCTAAATACCAGTTAGAGATGTCTTTTTAATAATACTTATGTACTTTTTTGCAGTACTATGACATTTCAGCTAAGAGTAACTACAACTTTGAGAAGCCTTTCCTCTGGCTTGCTAGAAAGCTAATTGGAGATCCTAACTTGGAGTTTGTTGCCATGCCTGCTCTTGCACCACCGGAAGTTGTTATGGACCCAGCACTGGCAGCACAGTATGAGCAAGACTTACAGGTAAGTGAGAAAGGACACAAAGGTCAAATGATTGACTAGTAACTAGTGTTCAGTCTCTTGGGGTAACTGAAGAACAGTTCTTAAGTATAACTTCTTTGTTCCAGATTGCTCAAACCACTGCACTGCCAGATGAAGATGATGACCTGTGAGGGATGAAGCTGGAGCCCAGCGTCAGAAGTCTAGTTTTATAGGCAACTGTCCTGTGATGTCAGTGGTGCAGCGTGTTTGCCACTTTATTATCTAGCTGAGCAGAACATGTGCTTAATCTTTGGGATGCTGAAAGAGATGAATGGGCTTCGGAGTGAATGTGGCAGTTTAAACAAAAAAAAAACAACAACAAAAAAACCACAAAAACAAAATGGGAAAAAAAAACCAAAACAAAAAACTTCATATTTTGGACCTGCATATTTAGCTGTTTTTTGGACTGCAATTACTTCCCCTTTTGAGTTTCAAATATAAGACTGCTGCAGTCACATCAGAGTGTTAAGTGGTAAATCTTGTTTCTGTCATTCTCATTCTTTTTTCGTTTAGATAATAAAGTTGTATTTCAAGTATCTCTAAGCAAGTGAGCTTTTATGCATTGTTAGGAAAACTCTAAATGTCTTCTGTTCTTCAGTTGAGGCTAATACTTGGTTATCTACTGCCTTTCTGTTTCTGTTTCCTTTTTCCCTCCTACTTCTCATGTTATGCTTCTCTTGCCAAATCAGAGCTAACAGTTAATCTTCCCTTGATTTCCTGAAGCATAATTAAAGCACCTGAGGAAAGCTGAACTAACTACTAGGTAAAATTAAAGCAGAGAACACTTGACTGGTAAGTGTGACTGGATCAGCATTCTCATGTGAATGGGAATATTTGTGGTCTGCAGGGTGGCTTGAGAGAGAAATTCGTGTAGTTCAGCTTGCATATGCTACCATTAGATATTGTCTCAACTCTAACTTTTCATACAACATGCCTTCACCAAGCTCTGTATTTTTAGTAGCCAAAAACAAATTGCATCTAGGTCTGTTAGGTGATTCTAAAGCTGTATCTTTGCATGGAACATCATTCAGTAGAGCTGTAGCTGATTAAACAAACTTTCTCTAAGAATCTTAAATTTCACTAACTACAGCTGTAGTTAAAGTTAAGAAGCTCTTGGCTACAAAACAACATATTAACCAAGACCACACTTACAAATATCTAGACTTTACTGTAACTGCACCAAGTTCTTAATTTGAAACTCCAGCTTATTACAGCACAAATGGTGGAAAATGTCAACTTTTAACACTATCTTGTAGAGATTAATCTTGGTCAATATTAGTACTGCTAGTAAACAAGTTTAAGATACCATTTTTCAGTAGTGTTTGAGTACATGAAGCCTTGAACTCTTCAGTTTTGTATTTTTGGTTTCTTAATAAAGTGGAGCATTTCATTTATTCCTTTTAACTTGCATGTTTGTGTATGTAACTCCTTGAATATTTTAACTGTTCTGGTACATGGTAGCAAAAAGCGTGGACTGGGGTGTGTGGGTTCTTCCCTTTTTTTATAGGTAGTTGGTGAGAAGCTGAGTTGTATTTAGGACCTGAAACTTCTTAATCAAAGCAAGTCATATACTTGGTTTGTAAAAAGACAAACTCCCTCTTAACATTCCATCAAATCTTGCCGCATCATTGCTTTAATGTCATAGTATATGTTTTTGCTTGTAGTGTTTACTAATTTACCTGTATATATCATGGTTAATATTGCTAGCTTGACTATCTGCTATTGCTTTACTAGGTGTGGTAGTTTGGGCTTTTTTGTTGGTTTATTTTTGAGCTGTCTCACTTCTGAAAATGCACTAGTTAAAAAAAAAAAAAATGCCCACAAATCAACTTGGAAAACCTAAGTGGTTCTATAGTATTGATGTGCCTTAAGAAGATGAAATGTTAGTACTGAAGTGATGCTTGTATTGTTTCATAGTGTGTATATGGTACCATTTTTACAAATAGTGTTCTGTGCGTGGGTACTAGCCTTGGTAAGAATTCCTACAAAAGAGCTGAAAAGATTATGGAAACTTTTAATAGCTGTCTGAAGACTATGAGCTTTGCTTTGTATTTGTTGGTGTTTCTAAATCCACAAAACCAGGCAGTGATACTAGTCCTGCTGTGATCTCTTCAACTGGAAATGTTTCAGGAGTGGAACTAAGTCTGGTTATTGCAGATTGTTATACGACTGGTTTGTCGTGACCTTTAGAGGCACATGCAGGTTTCTCAGTTGAAGTTCCTGAATGCTAAGAAGGTTTTGGCAAAATAACTTTCACTTGCCTCATTACTTGACTAAAACTTAGTATTCTAAGAATCTCTGTACTAAATGGTCATATTGCTCTATATGTGAGCTCTACCATTCTTGGGACTGCATTGATGAGACTGAAATCCTTTGCAATACATTTGGAGAACATTCCTTTACAGTTGAAAACGGGAATTTTTATGTGAATAAGGCTTAAGTCTACCCGTCTTGTGCCTCAATCTATCTTTGTCTTTTACCTTTGGAATGGTTCTGTTGTGTTGCTAATATTGTTGTAGTCTGAACTACTGCAGAAAATAGTGCTGAGAAATTGTTCTGCTTTCCACCTTCCTGAAACAAATACAGGATTTGATTGAAGCCAGTTGTCTTCCTGACCTGGATTGGTAGTACTGGTCATTCTCACCTGAGTTTTGGTGACTGTTGGTTGGACCTCCGTAAACCAGGATTGATAGCAGTATCTTAAAAGTAATTGAGAAGCTAAATCTGCTGCTGCTTAACTTAGTCTTTTCTCATGTGGGTACAATTAATTTACAGGCTGGCTTTGTGTGTTTTGGGTTTTTTTTTGCTGAGCTGGAGCACTTGAGAATCCTTCCTAGCGTGAGCTGCTCTGTGAACATCCCATGAAGGTATTCTTCCTTGCATGTGTCTTGTAACACTTGTTCATCTCTGCAAGTGCCTGTAATTCAGAGGTTTGCTTTGGGAAAATGAGTGACTGTGCTGTCCTGGTCCAGGAGCTCTTTCAGAGAAAACCCAGGTTGTAATGCTGGGAACATAATGCTGAGTGATTGTCTCCATTCTTCGCTGGTTTGTGTGCAAGCCAACTGCCTTTCCAGTAAAGAAGGCAAAAGACTGATCTCTGTTTTAAAGCTTACTTGGCTGCCTGATAATGTGATATTAGACTTGAAAGAATTTTGTGCTCAAAAGGAAGGCTTAATGCAATAACCTGTTTAACAGACTTAGTAAGACTTACTCATGAGCAAAACCATAGTCCCTTCAGAAATCTAGTTACTGAATAATTGTAGGAGTGTTGGAACATAAGGTATGTTGTAGCAGTGCTCTAGCACAGATCCTAAGTCTTCCTGGGTTACAGATTTGTGTGCAAGACAAATACTTCGAACTGGTTTGTGTGAGTAATGCTTCTAGTTAACAAAGTGAATGGGTTGTGTAGTGAGTACTTAAATCTCAGTGTGCTACAAGCTGCATCACTGAAATGGGCCAGTGTTCACATTAGGGCACTAGTTCGGTACAGGTTATTAATTTTATTTTGGGTAGTCATAATTGACTGATCTTGGAACTTCCTAATTAAAAGAACTGGATTTCCATAATTCTACTACTTGCTTGAGGGGGTGAAATTGAAACTGAGGACGAATTTCCCCAAATAATGTCATAAACATAATTTCATGTTTTATATAACATTGAAAGTTTTAATGCTTGGGCCACTACTTCTGAAGTCATGTTTCTTGTTTGATGCAAGCATTCAAAATTATATTTAATCAATATAGCTCCAGGTTATTAAGAGGCAATGAGGTTGGTTTACTGTTGCCTATTTTTTTTCTTGACAATTTATTTATAAGGTTTGAAAAGGGCAGCTGATACAAAAAACTCTGAAAATGTAAAGTAGACAGTCAAAACCAGAAAGCTTATAAGGTTGCTGTGATCAATAACATCTGAGAACAAAACTAACCAGTGTCCTTCCTGTTATGATTGTCTAATCATAACAAGGGACCAACATTGATTATACTTCAAAGCATTAGGATCGTTCTTAATATGGCTATTTAAGTCTTCTGTACAAAGTGGTAAGTGAAAGACAGCAAATTAAGTGACTGATGCAAATGGTTCATGTTTGCTTTGAACTTCTCTTTCAGGTAAGAGTTAGCTTGCGTCAGCCAGCACCGCAGTCTGATTTCCAGTTGTAATACCAGCTCCTGTTGCTTCTGCATCATAAGCTTTTCGCTACGCAAACCCAGTGGTAACTGATGACTTTTGTATCTTGGTGACTTCTGAAAATAGTGCTGGAGGGAACTAGTGTGCATTTTGCTTATATTCAGAGTATAAAAGAAAGTGAACTTTCCTGTCAGATCTTGTCAATAGATTACACCCTTTAAAAAAAAAAAGTGTTAAAACTTCCAGATTTCAGTTTGGGTTGGGCTCATGGGGCAAGTATTTAGGGAAACAGCTTAAGCTAAAAAGTTTTGTTCTATTTATAAATAAAAAGGTGGGTCATAATAAATCTGCAATTATCTGCCATTTCTGGCATTGTTAACTTTTGATTCCAGATCTAGTACTTCTGTTTCTTACTTGTGTGGATGTTTTGTTGCACTTTCTTGAGAGTGTTTGAGACACATCTGCCAGTCAGAAATGCAGAAATTCTTGCCAGGTACATAAGACTTGAACTAGATGCAAGAGAATAGTTCTTAGCTCCTCAGCTGAACAAGTTGTATACAGCTTAAAATTTTTTTTTTCTCTTGAGGACTGAGCAGTTACTGCATAATTCTTTTCTCTCATTAGAAAGCAGACTATGTAGCATCTGAGGAGAGAGGTAATCCCAGGCTGGAATGAAACCTCCCTGATGGGAGGCAAAACGACGGTTCTTGCGGTACCAGGTTCAGCCACACGGTGGGGCGCACAGCCCGTGCAGCAGCTTTGCAGCAGGGAGAGTGTTCTATTGAGATGTACCTGTTGGGGTTGCACGAGAGTCGTGTATTCAAGAAGGAAGCAGCGTGGATGATTTTGGATTTATTAATAGCAGGAAACAGCTATGTGTATGCACAGATGCTAGTCGATAAAAACTTAAATGAGGTAAGGGTTTTTTGTACAGTATTTCTATTTGTTGCAAAATATAGTTGGACTTTTAATAGGGTTATTTTTTCAGTAAGTAAAATCCACCAAGAGTGTGGAATAGACCAAGACAGTAAATTGCAGGAGGATTTCTATCATCTTAATGTTAGCATAGCAAAGCTTAGGCACTGCCACTATGTACTTCATAGCTTTTTTCCTACTCTCCAGCAAATTTAGGTTAAAAAATATAGTAAGCTGTGATTCTTAATTTTTATGGAATCAGTCAACATTTTTGATAACTGACATTGCATTAAAATATAACTTTACTGGGGATAGGAAGCAGGGGGGTAAAAAGCATTAAGTGCTGGTCATTTAACTGATGCAAAACAAGTATCTGATGAGGAATATGCAGTAATCACATATAACACAGTTGTTTAATGGCTTGATCGTGCAGTCAGGTTACTGTATAAGTAGTGAAATAAGCAGAAAGCTTGGAGGATTGGTGTCCTGAGTATTATAGCTCTTGTTTTGCTGTAGAGAGATGTAAATAAGGGAGGAATATTTTCTTCCACTAAGACTTTCAGATTTGAGATTAGGATGTCTGTAAGAACTGCTCTCGGACAGTTTTCTCTAGTTTTGCTGGAGAATACCAGTTTTTTTTAAAAGCTCCTCAAATGTACTCTGCATATTTCATAGGTGATAAGCTGCATCTGTGCTGTCCATCTGAGGTCCCTGGTTCAGTGTGGAATAGGCAATTCTGACTGTACACAAGCAAATCCCTGGCTCATGCACTGCTCATGGTACACATGGCCCAGGCTTCTCCTACACAAAAGCTGCCATGTGGCACAAAACCAGCATAGCATCTTCAGGAGCATAGCCTAGACTGTTGATAAGATAGAGCAACAAGCAAAATCTTGCCTTAGGCAGCAAGATGGCACCTCTGTAAAGGGCTGAGCCTGTGAGAAGGAACATGAGGGAACTCAAAAGCAGGAAGAAGAAAGCATTCATGCAAGTTGGGCCACCAAAAAAGGTATGGAGAATAAATGAAAAGACATAAATTATGACTAGAGAACTGTCCTGGTTTGATGTAAAGCAGAACCAGTTTTTTTTTTTAGTATCTTAGTGAAATGCTCATATGCTACTAATGTGGTAGTTATTAATACAACATTGCAAAGTATAACTAAGTAGCAATTGTATTTAATGGAACTTGCTATTAGATATCAAACCAAATAGAATAAAGCAGTAGGGGGAAAGAAAGATGCAGATTGGAGAGGGAGGGAAAATGTTGAAACTCTCCTAGCAACTGAGAACTTCACTAGATGGTTTTCCACTACAGAACTTGAAATAAGACCAGCTTGGTTGCCAACATGTTGTAAGAACTCCCTGTGCCCATACATGAGAGAGGCTGATCATGCACCTGCGCTTTGCTGGAAAGCACTTTTAAGTAGTGCTTACAGGATGCCATAGCAAAAAGCTTTAAAGAAAAGAAATAGCCTTAACTGAAAATAGTGATGGAACAAAGTCAATTAATCTTTATTGTGCACAGGTCAGTTGACTTTGATAGAACTGTTAGTTGAATGGAAGCTGCCTGAGAAAGTCTACCTTTATAACTCTGCAACTTGAAGATCACTTGTCAGGTAGTGTTTTGCCACTTCCTTGTAGGTGAAAACGTGGATCTTTCTGGATCAGGCAGTGCTTCAGTGAACAGCAGAGACTCTTGGTAATGTGTAAAGGATAAATATGGTCTAGGCATGTAGCACATTGTGTTACAGCTTGAAAGACTTAGGCACCAGACAAGTATTTTTTCTATTATGTATTTAATTACTCCTTTCACTCACTTCAGTTGACTGCTTTTGCTAGTGCTCTTCAAGTGCTTTGGTTGTAAGATCTTGATGTGTGTATATAGTGCCTTGTAGGACTACAACAGTGGAAGCTTCAGCACAATACGTGAAACAAAACTCTTATTTTTCATGCTAATACTCTTCACGTTGCAGAATAAATGAAAATGGGAACATAGGTAAAAACTTAATCTTCTACAATTGTAAAACTGATAGAAGAAAATAATGCTATCTGCTTGAGTTTAGTTAGGCTTTCAAAATTTATTTGTATTTTATTTACTGTTGGCCTCTATTGAGTGGATAGTGGTTTACTGCTAGCAGAGGACTAACATTTTTGCCACCTCTGGTGGATAAATTCTACTTCTAAATACATGGTGTATATCACTGACAATTTAAAAACTGACATGTTCAGTTTTGTGATGCCGTTTTCACAGGTACTGATGTCGTTTTCACAGGTACTGGCTTGACTACAGAACTGTTCTTCCTTGTTTAATTCTACATGTGTGAATGCTGATATGGTTAGTATTCCTTGATGAGTCTGTCTCCTGCTCTTCACCCCAGCTGACTTTGAATATTCTAAAAAAGGCTTAGAGCCTAAGAGAAAGAAGGGAAACACTTTAAATAATCTCTTGAAAAAGCAGTATTTCTAACTAAAAAGGATCTGAGGAAGGTCACAGCAATTGCCTTTAGCTGCAAGTCACATCTGAAAATGAGTTGAGGAGCCTATGAAAATCACTGAGACTGACAAATCCTCTAGAAAAAGAAAAGGGTTTTTCTTTTATCTCCATATTATCTGTCTTCATTGTCAAAATCACATCTTGAATGATTGATTTTTATTGTAGTTTGCTGTCTGCAGTATGCATTAAGAACAGTGCTAGATATAAATGTGACTGTTTGTTTGTTTATATTTTTGAAAATGTTAAGCTTTTAGCCAGTTCCATGATTCCAGGGTGTGTCCTGTGAATTTTAGAATCCTTGGGATGGCTGTTGCAGCCAACAGATAAGTGATCTCTCAAATCAGGTAACGGAGCATTGTGGCAGAGTGAGGAGTGAACTACTAGCAGTCACAGTGATCAAGAGTGCATGGAAGAGAATTTACGCTAGTTTGGCTCTCTTCTATCATTGGAGAACTAAATATCTAAGATTCAATACCTGAAAATGAGGGGCTTAGTCTGAATCTTCCTTCTGGAGTTCCTTTTTCGTGCTTTTAATGGGTTGCATTTTAGATTTGCTGACTCTTCAGATCTTAGTAAGTGCAGATTTGGAAGCTGCTGCCAATGTTTTAGCCAGCTCTGATTTCTGTCCCCACCCTCTCATTGCTTTTGCCACTTAGATCTAAAGTAAAAAAAAACTACAAAAGACAGGAACTTCATTACTCGTAGAATGAAATGTCTTTAATGTGGACATCTATAATAGGCTCAGATGTTCTTACTGAGAAGTAATTTGCAGATTGTTTTCTTTGTGTATTCTCTATTTGTGCTGCTAAACTTGTTTCACAAAGCATTTCAACGAAACTTTCATGGAGTTGAGTTTACACAGAAGAGCAAGAGAGAACTAAGTAAGACAGCCAGATTAAAACTGGCATGAATTCTAATGGCAGAACTTTATTATACAACTATCCAATTTTATGTAAGCTTGACATTAAGGCTCAGATAATCAAAGATTTGATTATAGCAAATCTTTATTTGCACAAAAGCCTGAAGTCCTGCAAAAATCAAGTGTTTTCTTTAGTGTATGGAATAAGATGTTCAAGACACTACTGCAATACAAAAAAAGTAACAAACAGGATGTAAATAATAAAAATAGTAATTCAACAATGATTAATTAGCGAATGGGACCTCATCGAAAGAAGACTTAAATCTATAATTTTTTTGTATGCTGCTGTTCACCTGCTTACTTGTGGTCTTTGAATCATCAAGCTCTTTATACTTTCAGAAAGGCAGTGTTAAGCTGATAATTTTATCATGCTATATAGAATATATAAGTTGTATTTTCATCTGCTTAGACCTAAATTGTGTTGCCAAAAAGCTGTATTTTGTTCTCTGGCATTGACCAGCAACTTCTTATTTTTTTAATTAGAAAAATATTTTTGCCATGATAGTGTTAGCCTTGTTGAATTAGGTCCAGGATGTTTGTTTGTTTGATTTTTTTTTTCTTCCATCCAAACTGTTCAAATTGTCCTTTCCAGTATAATCAACTAAAAGGAAACTTCATGTGCTATTTTCATGAGTGTGTTGTATTTTCTCATTGATTTGCCAAAATACCACTTACTAGTCCATGTCCCCTAAGGACTGGAGTCATGTGGTGGCCACTGCCACCCTTTGATTGTGTTTTGTTATCATTGTGTAAATAAGAACTGTAGTGTCTGAAATTCTTCTACCCATGAAGATTTTTTTCATAGCTCTTATGTCGTCCTTTGCTGATCTGAGAAGCATTTGAGCAGCTCACCAGCAGCTATCTTTGTGCAGGTGAATTCCTACTAGAGATGGGCCCACTTAAGTACTCATGAAGTAGCTTGCTTCATCACACCTGATATGTACTCATTCAGCATTGTTTGTGCTTGTGAAGGTCACAATTCCAAGAAGCTGCACTTTGTCAAGAATCATCCTACCATTAATCACAGTAATACAGCTGCTAATAAATTCTGTATGTATTTATAACTGTTTCTCACAGTAGTAAAACTTCTATGTCCCTTCCATATCATGCATTCTTTCAAAGGCAGTACTGGTTTGTAGAGGCTGTACAAAATCTTTACATATGATCTTTTCCCACAACCTCTAAAAAGTCTTGCCTTTTTTTAATGAAAATTGTTCTTTGTAAGTCCTTGAGGGATTTTGTTTAGATACTTTTCGCTACATATTGGAAATTCAAATACTTCAGGATTTGCACTGAAATTCTTAGTGTTGATACTGGTTGAAGTTAATATTGTTAACTGTGAAGAAAAAGTAAAAATACAGAAATACATCAATGATCTCATAAGTCACAGAATTGCAGTAACATACAGTTGGAATGGACCAAAAGAACTAATTTATTTCATCTTCATGCTGCAAGATAAGACCAACTGTTTTCATAGTATCCCTGGCAAGTGTTTGTCCAGCCTGTCCTTCAAGACAGCCAGTAATGGAAACTGCACAGCCCTCTGTGTCTTCTACTGCAATGTGTTCTGCACTAATGCCAAGCCTTGCTACCTCTTACTCCTCTACAATGAGTGTGAAAAACAGATTTGATTCTTCCCACATGTTCTTTTTGCATGACCAAATACCTCTGTACTACTTGGCTTGTCACTCTTGACTCCTGTTCTGCTCGTGACCCCCACTAAGCACACCAAGTTGCTCCTTCCCCACTCTGACCAGCCTGCTTGGCCATCCGTTTTTTAAACTGCATTTATGTATTAAGTTATTTGTGTGTAAGTACTAAACACATTTATTCATGTCTACTGTTTTGAGAGTTGCACATAGGTTTGATACCCAGAAGAGGCAGTTTATAAAACTTACAAATGACAGCTCTTTCCACAGAACTTCAGGCCTATGAGTCAACTTCTGATTTAAAAAAAAACCCTAACAACAACTGAATAACCACTAACCCATGTCTTTGTAATAGATTACTTAAAGATAGATGTGAAATAAAATTGAATTTAATATTAGTTCTAAAAGCAAAACCTAAGTATTTGAGTTCTGTAGCCCAACAATATGCTGATAATTGCACAAAGAGCAATAGAAGAAAAGCTGTAGAAGCTTTGCTGTGGCATCGTAACCAAAACTGGTTTGATCCTTGGACATAGTAGATGTTTGCTGGCCTGTGCCACCTGTAGTATTTTTGTTTCTGCTAATACAAGGGCTGCAGCTGCACTTTTATTGTTACGAAAACATATCCTTATACAACCCTCTTTTTGAATAAAAATGCCCTGTCACACATGATTTTACTAACTTCAAAGTTTCCATGTACAGAGAAGCAACTAATGCTGCTGGCCAATTTTTGCAGTCCTAGAGAAATCTTACAGACCAAAAAACCCCCCTTCTATTAAATTTGCTAGCTGTTTAATTGGGGAAGTGCTAAAAGACAAGGGATCAGATATTTACATATTAGGTTGTTTTGTGGTGTGTTTTGTGTTTTTTTTTTTCTTACGTTCTGACAAAATGGGTACAATGCACTTCAAACTGTTGTTCATTTATAGGCATCCACAGTTCAGTGGATTCTTACCATTTAAAAGAATGTTACAGGGACTGTACCAAATGCTGTCTATGGAGAGCTCAGTACAGTTACATGGATGATGTTACTGTACTAAGATGAGGGCATATACACAGGAATAAACATGAACAGTCAAAATAAGGATGAAAAAACCCTTCAGTTGTCTGTTCCGGTCTTACTTGGAGTTACAGTCTTAAGTTATGAAAGTGTAGGAGGCTTGTTTTCAGTTTAAGTAAAACTTGCAGTAGACTAGATTTCCAGTGGTGATTAAGGATGGCCCTGATGGTCATTGTGTAAGGGATAACAATGAAAGAGGTGTGTAGCTGTTAAATGCCTGAGATTTGCTAAAATTGAAAGAAGCTGCTTCAGTAGCAGTTTTACATAAGTAGATATTGTGCAAATTAAACAAATGTGCTGGAACCACTAATCAAACTATTAAAAAATATGTAGTATTTTATTCCAGAAAAATAGTTCACCTGGATGAACAGCTCTCTTTCTATCCCATAATTTTTGCCTGTTTTAAATTGTCATTTACAATATAGAGATAAATTGCCCACATCATAAAAATGAGAGCTAGTTAACTAAGTGTTAGAAGGCATTGCCTACACACAAACTACTTCAAGAGAATTATTTTCAGCTAATTCACTCTAATGATAATATTTAGTTCCCTTGCTTAAAGAAGAAATGAGAGGTTAGAAAAGAAAAACAACCAAGCCCTGCAAATTACAACATTCTTAAGTGCTGTCAAATGCAAGATGGGTCTGCCACGATGTGGGGATTGCTGCTTTTAAAAGCCAGAGAAGTCCTAGTTCCGGTGAATTGGGTAGAGCTGTTGCGGACCAAGACATGGTGTCTTTGAAAGGCTGAAATGAGCCACACACTGGAAGAGGCAGCTTTGAGTCTTCATTGCAGGCGGTGATATCCACAGCTTCTGAACACAAGAGATGTAGCTAGCAGAAAGAAATGAGAGTTCTGAACTCCCTTTCTTGTCAGTAAACTACTGTCAATTTCACTATTGGTCCTGGGTATTTATTTTTAAACTGGTAAAGTGGTTTCAGTTGCATCCAGTGAAACCTTACAATGTGTGCTTAGGAGGCTAATGGAGTAGCTGAGGTTTAGGAAGGTGACTTCAGAATCTAGACAGAAGTTGTGGGACAGGGATGCACAAGTCAAAGAAGAATCAGGTGAAAGACAGATAGCTGCACTCCCGACATTTGATGAAGTAATTGGCAGGGACTGCTTCTTCACCCTGGTCCTCACTATGTTTCATTCCTGTATAGTAACCAGAGGGAGAACATCCTGTTCACCAAGTTTTTGATCTTGCTGTTGAGTGTAAGCACTGCAAGAGTTTCTAAATCTACAAATTCTGCCTTTGTAGCGAAGATATCAGACTTAGTCTGAGAGCTAGTGCAAGTCCTTCCCACTGCTATAGTCCTGTGCAAGGCCAACTTCATAGGCTTAGGACTAACTTTTCCATCACAAAAGTGTGTATTGAAAAGGTGGTAATTTTACACAAGATCTTGTTCTGGTTTCTTGCAGCTGTGCAAATCCAGTCAAATTGTACTTACGTACATCTGAATAGTTCCAAGAGAGCCGGCAGAGTTGCCCTGTCTGTTCCCTCTGGCAAAGGACAGATGAATTAATTTACAAAACTATGGGTTGGTTGCTTCTTTTCTGTATTGGCAAAGTTAAATAAAATCAGTCCTACAACTACTTACCTTGCATATCCAAGGCATGCCAAGTTAGCATTAAAATTACTAAGTAAGGCAGATGAGTGGTGATCTAGCTGTAACTATCTTCTAAATAATTTCTATTACCATCAGAGAAATAGTTTGACCAGGGTCATTTTAATCCAGAATATTTACTGGTGTATTAGCAGAGACTGTGGTATTAAAGGAGTTTTACAAAATCTACCTGTTAGATTTATTCTTAAAATAATTCTAAGATGTTTGTTAAAACATTTTGATCCCAGTTATGCACCAGCTCTCTTGTGGGAAGTTACTGATTCCAGTGAAAACAAAGGAAGAAAACTATTAGAGATTGTCTTCTGCAGTGTAAAACATTCTTTAAAGGATTCTTTTCTGTGTTTATATTTGCATGGTTAGCAATAAGAATTTTTAAGTTTAGGTTATTTTTCATTTCCTGGTAAACTTAGGCTACAGTATTTGCTAATTTTCTGTTTCAGTAGTACAGTAATCCTTAATGAACACCAGGTGAACAAGGAAAGCTGAAACTTAACTTCAATTACTGCATAATAGGTCATGCTCGCATCACTGTCAATGTGTTACAGCCACCATCACCAACACATCTTGTAACGATCGATCTTTCTGTTTTGTTAAACATTGGACTTCAAAAATTGCTGCCCCCTCCCCTCCCCCCAAAAAAACAAAACAAACAAAAAAACAAACAAAAAAAGGCAGCTGAGGGGGGAGAGATATCCCGGGGCATTTAACTTTCTGGTGTAGTTTGCAAGCCTCTGATGGTTGCTGCAGATCATCTGGCGTTCTGTTCGGCGAACTCATTCTACCTGTCAGAATTGTCTGAGCCACGGAGCAGCTCCCTCCTGGCCTCTCCCCTGCTCTGCTTAAGTGGCACAGAATATCTAGAGGCCTTCCGTGCCCCCTCTCCCCAGTGCGGTAACAGGGGTCCCAGCTTTCCCCCTCCTTGCTCCCTTTGCAGGGTCCCCGGGGTGGGAGAGTTAGCTGGGGAGAAACCTCTCCACTGGCTTAGCACAGGCTGCCTAATTACCCAGAGCCTGCAGACCTTTGCGCTTTTATTGACAGGCAAGGACTTTAAATGAATGTTGTTTGATCTGCAAGCTCTTCAAGTGCAATCCCCTGTGATTGCCTGTCTTCGAGCGCTGGGTCAGTTTCTCGGGTCTGCACGCAAGATGCCCGGTGCTGCCTCTGCTCTGTGGTGGGAGTGGTGTGACTTTCCAGAGGATCACAGGAATAAATTCAGAATTTGTTTCTGCAAATAATCTCCAATGTCTGCTTGCAATTTGCTGTTGCCACAAAAATTTTTGGCAGTGAACATGTTTGCTTGGATTCTCACAATTGTTTTGGTAAGCATATTCTTTCCCTTGACAGGCCCCTCTTGGCAAATATTTCAAATTCCTGTCTTTTTCTTTTTACATTTTAGCTTTTCTTAGGATTTTTAGCTGCAGCTCTATTATTTCTAAGTGTGGCTCTACTTGTTAGTACATGATGCAGAATTTCCAGGGTTTATACATAAGTCTTCCTCTTACTTCAGGACATAGAGGAGTTTGTAGTTAACAGTGATGAGGGAAAGAGCCTAAAAAAAAACAACTGAAGGGAAATAAGCCAAAGTTAGATTGGTTATAACTAAGTGGGAAGCTAGATTTTTGTAGGAAT
This sequence comes from Pedionomus torquatus, assembly GCA_013398155.1. Taxonomy (NCBI): domain Eukaryota; kingdom Metazoa; phylum Chordata; class Aves; order Charadriiformes; family Pedionomidae; genus Pedionomus; species Pedionomus torquatus. The sequence goes on along the minus strand of VZRU01005243.1, from coordinate 562,378 downwards.
TGAAACTAAAGAAGTGTAAAATTGTATTTTGTAGGTCTTAAATCAGAGTTACAAATAAATTACACATTTTCATTTCAATACTGAAATTTTGTAATATTTGACTTTGGTAATATTGAATTGAATATATGATGAATGTCTTAAGGTTTTCCAAAATTAATTTTGATCTCTGGAGTTGTATCTACTCACCAGTCAGCTGCAAGGAGGTTGTTACCACTGGAAGCTTTGGAAATTCAGTGTATATCTGAGGAGCCAGCTGGGTAAATTGGAGCCAGGGCTACTACCAAACCTGCTGGGCTTCCACCTATATAATCTCTAAATAAAGCGTCAGTGGAAAACTGTTTCATCCCAAAAGTTCCAATCAACTAACGAAGAGTTTGGTGGAGAAACTGTGATTAAGAAGACAAGAGGTCTGATATACTGGAAGGAGTAGTGCTGAGGAACCAGGCAAATATGGGCTGATACGGGTACCTGAGGAGATAGGGCCAACATATAAGTCACAAAGGAGCAGCAGTATGTGTGGAAACAAGAACCCATGGTTGCTTCTTTAATGTCTTGTGCATCCGTTGACATTTAGGCAGGGAATGCTTTGCTGCACGAGTAAGCATCTGGGACTGAAAATAAGATCCAATCTATTGACATAACTTTTGGCAGAAGAAAAGGTAAATAAAATAATTTGAATTTTGTTGAGATATTAGCATAGTCTGATTCTGATGGTTTGGGGTTTTTTGGTTTTGGGTTTTTTTTTTTGTTTGTTTGTTTGTTGTTGTTTTTTTTAAGTTTCTGATCTTGACTACATCACCTTGAAATGGCCTAAGAAAATAAATAAAAAAGAGGTTGATATGGAAATGCAGCAGAAAGATGAATAGTAATAGAAAGCTTATTAGGCTTTGTTTAAAAAAATTGTTCTTTTCTTATTTCACTGAAAACAAAAAATAATTTGGAGGGAACTAAAAACAAACATTTACCATAGAGGAGCAGATTAAATGAAGAGTATCAACTAGTTCTAGCTGCTTTTTTTCTTTCACATATAAAACATTAGTTAATACTAGTGGTGTAGTTCAAAGTATAATTGGGAGGCTTTTCTAAAAATCCTGAAGTGTGATTATCTTTTATTCAAAAAGAAAGTGAAGTGGCAACTCCAGAAGCTTTTTCCTAGTTCTTCTACTAGTTTTGTTGTGTAACTTTGAGCAAATCAGTGAAATGGCTCATGCCTCAGTTTCCCCTTCTTGATAGAGACCATAGTAATATTAATCCTTTGGAGAGCCATGTGCTTAAAGTCAGTTGTTTTTTTTTAAGGTCATACTTTTTAAAGACAGAAATAAAATCTGTTATTTCAATAAATAGATCTTATTTTTCCTTCAAAAATGTCTGTCTAATGTCTGTTTTATTTTTCTTAAATGTTTAAACTATGGACACTTGTTCTAGCTTAGATTCTTCTATAAGTGTGCAAATTGCTAAAAGCAGTACTCTCTTCTGTCTGGTTGCTGAAGCACATTGACTTGTTTCCACTTGTTCCTGGCTGGCTGGTGTTAGGACCCAGAAAAGAGACAGCAGCAACGTGATATAAATAGAGTACCAGAATGGGACAAAGTTTGAGAAGCAAGCATGACATCACTCAGACTTGCTCTCCACCCAAAAAGATCTGGGATGGAGGTGCAAACGTGAGCTGGACAAGCGAGGAGTTAGCAACCCTTTTCAGCTTAGTTTCTGAGGAAAAAGAATTTTACACCATATGTTCTATAAGGAAGTACGTTGTTTTTTTTTTCCCTAGCAAAACCAAAACTGGCTTCAGATCTCTGACAACGTGAAAGTAATTGAGAGGAAAAGACAACCATAGGAAGAAAGTTGAAAACAAGATACTTTCTTTTTGGCACAGATTGTAACAGAAATACTTGACTTCTTTCCATGGAACACTACAACTTTCGGATCCGATGCACATTTCTTTTAATTTTCCTTCAATCACAGTAATTTATTTATAGTTAAATGAAGAAATCAAAGTGCGAAGCAAGCAAGTGCTACTTAAAGAGTTTGGAAGGATATTTTGCCATCACTGAAGGAACAGACTTTTTGAACCTGCATGGAATATGTCCCTTTTAATACAAAAAGTTTTGCAAAGGAAAAGGAAAACTTACGATTGAAATCTTACAGGAGTTTGATTTCAATTGTACTTTTAACCTTAAATAGACCATGGAGAATTTATTATCTCTGCTCTGTTGTCATTATTCTTTGCTGATTTTATTTCAGTACAAATATCAGGTAATGTTCTGAATATGGTCAGTATTGAGAAATATTTTGATTCCTCTTTGCAAGTTTTGCCTCACTATGCCTCATTATGTACTGTTTTATGTGCAGGTGTATGGAAACTATTCCCAGCTACCCAAACACCCAGGTAAGGAATGTTCTATTTATGTTTTATAACAATGTGCTTAAATATTTGTTTGCTTTTTCAGTTTGTATTTTTCATTTTCTTAGTAGTTCCAAATAAACTGTAGTCTGACATCTGGATATCAGCTCTGTATTAAAAATGTAATAAAGCCTAAGGCATTAGGCTGTCCCAGTCATTTTAAGTTCAGTAACCTACCCACTAAATATTCTACATAGAAATATATTTGGAGAAAAAGGGCTTGTATTTGACACATTAAAAATTCCTGTACACACAGTTTGTTTAGTTTTACTTTTTTTGAGCACGACTTTCTAAATCAGACCTGTACACAGGTCTGTACACAGGCTGTACATGGGCTTTTCTTTTTTCTTTTTTTCTCCATATCTTAGTGTTCAGCCTTTTCAGTTCAGTGATTTACAGTTAGATATGCCAGCTTGTATACTTTGTGGTACTTTGGCATGGCTTCAAGTCGTCTACCCTCCTCCCAGCCTTCATGCTTAAGTTTAAATCAGTTATAGAGCATATTAAAGACTTCTCATCTGTTTTCAATGTAGAAAAAACTTGCTTAAAGCTTATTTGGGGTCTGTGTGTGTAACTGCTGAATTCTTCCATTTATATAAATAGTTTAACCTCAAGCCTCATGGTGGTGTAGAAGCACAATTTTACTGCTTTACCAATTCATGTACGGCTTCATGCTTTTAAGTTTTAACCATATGTAATTATTTTCAAAATAACATACAGAGTAATGTACAAAACCCATGTTGCCTGCTATTGTAGTAGTTTCAACCCGTTTAGGTTTTGTTATTTTTGTTGTTCTACCTTCACTCAAAAAAACAGAAATGCAGACTCGTGTTCTATAGATGAGGGTGACTGGCTTCTAGCTGATGGAACAATAGAGGGTGGGAAAAAGACTCCCATAATAAAGGGGCAAGTTACACAACATTTATTTTGTAGTACAGTATGTGTGGGGAAGCATGACTGCAAGCAGTGCTTTCTGAATTTGAACTAGGCTGTAAACATGTCCTGTGATTTTCTTCTAAATGCAGAGTAGTTTCATGTTGAAAGGATATTGCAGTTATAAGTTGAATCCTGGGCAATGGGTATTTTTTTCAGAGCTCTTATCAGGGGTGACTGGCTAGAAATGGGGTAACAACATGGCTTTACATAGTTCAGAACTGGGAGCTGGGAAAGCCACTGACATCTAGTGTGGCTCTAGGCAATTCATTTTGCTATATATTTACTCCCTTTCCCAGCTTTTAAATGTTAGCTCCTTAGAATATAGCTTCTCCTTATGAGTTGGATGCCAGCCATAGCAATGCCTTTGTTGTGGTGCTGCTAAAATACTTGCTTAACGTTGTGACACAGGTTTTTACTTCAAATAATTTTGTCTTGGGATTTTTCTTTTCTATTTTTATTTTTTTTTCTATCACCTCTTTTAACATCAGTCCTTTTTTTTCTTTTTTTTTTTAACCTGATGCAAAAAAAAGGCAAGGTTAATGGGAGCAAGAGATGTTTGTATAAAGGCACACCATGAAACAGCAGGCACGTTCTGTGCTCTGCAAAATGGAACTGATAGTTTGATGGAAGTTGACTGGAGGTACATTAACACCGGTAGCTGATGTGGATGCTTTTAATAACAGACATTTATAACTTTCATTTCTTTTGTGACAGCCAGAAGATAGAACTAAGGACACACCTAGACTTACTTTATGTAAATGCAAAAAAACCTTGTCCCTATATCCCTTTTCCTCAGCGTGCTTTGCCATGCTTAGCTTAGTTTGAATTTGTGTTGCCTGGAAATTTTGGTTTGGGTTTTTTATGTGATTTTCTGTGTCATTATTCTCTTATATTGGCAGTAGGTTTCTTCCTTTGTTAGCAGTTGTGCCTTTGTATGTTCCAAATATTGAAAGGAAATGCATAGCTATAGAATCTTATCCATTTCTTTGGAGACATCCTTATCTTCTTATACTCATTTCTCTGTGGGGAAAACCTCTATGACAACTGCAAATATTTCTAGTTAGGCCAATAACAGTTCTTGGTCAATTATGAATCATTTGTTAGATAGCTTTTGTATAGTTGAGTTTGGAAGTAAGTCTGACTAATTTGTGGATCCTCACAAGATGCAGAGTTCTGTGTTCTTTTTAGTTCTGTGCTTTTAATCTACAATTGCTTCTTGTGCTGCTTAGCAATTTTATCAGCTTTGTGCTCTTATTAAAGAAGTCTCAGGATCTTCTCTGCGTTATGGCTCTGAAACTACCACGAGGATGGAGGACATCAAATTGATCTTCACCATGTGGGCTAGGCAGTCTATGGATGCAAATAAAAATTTTACACATTCGTATCTATCCATCCAGGATGTTGAAATGATAGAATAATTATCAAATAGGCAAGCGGTTTTGATTTTGAGAGTGAAGAAAGGTGAGACTGTAAATGTGTGTTGCTTGTGTGCAAATCAAATCACTAGGTGTGAGGAGCTTTTGTATGGTGTATGACAGCTGAAGTGGTTTTTAAGAAATTTACCTCTATCAGCTTTGCACCTCAGGTTCTTGAAAGATTGCTTGGAAATGAACAATGATTTTAGGGCAAAGACCTACAGATGTGGTGTAATATAAATACACGTTCTCTCTGTACTTGTTGTCTGCTGTGTTGCTCCCCTTCCACCTCCCCAAAGAAAAGATGAACTCAGACTAATAGGATGATATGCCATGATGGTGAACAAAACACATTTTCATTTGCATTCACAGTAAAATTTCTGTATATATCAGCATTTGAAAACTTTCTTATATATAGGAGATTATAAAATTATTTCAGCACAGCTGTTTACTTTGAGAAGAAAGGTTTTTTGGCAGCTAACAAAATAATAATGCATTACAGTTCAAGTTTTCTTACATTATTAATGCTCTACCCTTAAAATAGAATTGTTATCTTAACACAAAACTTGATTGTTTTGGGCAGCCTGGTTCTGGTCAGGTTTAAATAGTCACATCCAAAATCTGTTCAGATTAGTCAGTCTACGCAGATAAATCTGCAGACAGAAACCGTCAGATGTTTTGCTTTTGTCAGCTTGTCTACCTCTTACTAAGAAGGACATTTATGAAAAAAAAAAACCCTTTCCATCAGCCATAAGGAGTCGTTCTGGTTTTGATGCAGTGGAGAAGGTTTTGAATGAGTGAACTCTTTTCTCTGTAGGTTCCTTTAATATTCTAGAACCCCTTCTCTTGACGAACATAAAAATCCTTCTGTTAATGTAGATTCTTGTACATGACTCTAAGGTAAGAGTTACCTGCTGACATCGTGAAGGCTGAAGTCTGTGGTAACAAGTGTGCAGGCACCTCTACTTTCATCCAGGTTGCATGTCCTCCACCATTGAGTATTGCCCCTTGCTATGTCTGACTAGTGTCTTTCCATCAAAGAGCAAAGGTGAAAAAACACTTGGATTAATATAACCTGAAGGTGTTGCACTAGTTTTCCAGTGGGTTTTGGAGAGAGCATATGATTCCTGGGAACTCTCTAGCATCTCCTACTTCCTTGAACAGCAGAGAGCTGAGTTACCTCCTGAGGAGGCAGGAGCAGAAGTAGTATGCTATAGAGGATAAACATTCTCCCATGTAATCCCTTCTCGGTGCTTTGTGCTATCCACTGTGTGTTTAAGATTTTTGGCAAAATCTTGAAATTACTCTTGAGTGACTCTTCAACTGTTACTTCAATGAATGCTGACTGATACTCTAGCAGAGATTTAGTCAGAGATTGTTACACTTTTTCAGTGCAATTAAAATAAAAATCAGTCGCATTCTAAAACCAGGATTTTTGCAGTGCTCAGTCAGATATATGGCTTTAATCTGCTCTGCTGTTTCAATTTATGGTCTCATTTATGTGCAATTTACATACAATATTGTTTTACTTAACCTATTGATCTCCTTTATTGTTCTCTTTTGTGGAGATGTGTTACACTGCTTTTTGGTCCTTACTTTAATAACCTTTTCATCTGTGTTTCTTGAAAGGGTTCAAAGTTCTGGCATCGGCTTCCCATTACTGGCCACTGGAAGATGTGGATGGAATTAATGAGTTTCGGGATACGAATGGAGGTAGAGAAAGGATTCATTGACAATGGCAATAACATAAGTATTTGTAGCAGTCTGTAAGTAGAAAGGGAGCAGGAAAAGTGAAAGGGGTTAGCTTTTATACCACAGCAGTTGAGGATATTTTTTTAAGTTAATGTTTTAGCTGTGCTCCAATGTCCAAATGATATTGTATTTGTGAACTGATTTTTATAGAGTATTCTCAGACATTTTATGGGCTGTCTACACATTGTTAAGGTTATAAAGAGAAAAGGTTTATGATCCAAAGAGTCATTGAAATCATACTGTTATTAGCTGGTTTGGTACATGCATAGCATAAAGTAATACATCAGGTGGCTGAGATCTCTGGCTATGCCAGGAGTGAAGGTTCCTGCTTCTTTTTGCTTTTTGGAGGGAGTTAAATGCCTGAATTCTTAAGAAGCTTTTCAAAATTGGGTGTAGTATCAGTAGAAAGAGAAACGTAAGCTCTTATCTGATTACTTCTTACTAATTTTTATCTACTGCTGGGTATTTCCTTAAAAGCAATATTGCAGCATTAGATAAAACATTTTTTGCCAATCAGGCGAACCCAAGAGAGCTTTGGTAAGGCAAAATTCTCACTGATTTGAACAAGTCAGTTATCAGAACTGTAGAATCCCAGAGGGACTGGTATTAAAAGGCGAACTGATTGGATTCAGCAGTTTTATGGTTCTGATGTTTTGCATGAGGAAGAAAAAGGGTGATGGGGGCTTCCTGGGGATATGCAGGTGATGTAACTAATGCAGCTTTAACCAAACCACTGTAACCCATCACAGCCTTGTGGACTTGCAGAGCCGTTCTTTTCAGATGAAATTTTCAGCTATGCTCTGCCTCCTTGAGACTCAAAGGTCCCTTAGTAATTTTCATGTGAACTTTTATTTCTCTTCTGATGTTTTAACTAATCCCAAGTTGGGCTGATGTATATTCCCCAGGGTTTCTCTCACCACAGCTGACCACCTTGGCAGTTGAGGTCTATTGTTTCGTACTGGTGCAAGGGTAGCTGCTGTGTTACTACTGGTGACTGGAGTGTCTTTACCCAGCTAGATCACTCCAGAAGATTAAATCAGCAGTTAGAGACCTTGACAACCTTACATGAAAAATGTTAGAAAAACGCAAAGTTATTTTTTATTACACAAAAATGGCAACATCAGTCTTTATTCTGAAGTGGGAATAAGATCCATAGGTATCAAAAGCTTTATATTCCAGAGGTGTTCAAGTATTTTAGGCTTAAACTTTGATCCATCTTTCCACAAAGTTTCTTAAAAGAATTAAATCAGCTGACCAGAAATAAATCTGGGCAATATTCTGTTCCCATTACAGGCTGATGGCAACATTCCCATTAACTTCAATAGAATTACAATTTGGCTTAGAAAGAGTTACCATATGAATTCTCTAACACTGTTAAAGTAATTTTCTGACACTGGACTTCATGTCGTTCAAGAAGAGTGGAACACTCCATATCTACTACTCTTTTGGCACTCGTGTTACAAAGATGTTGTTTTGAAAGTGCTTGAAAGTGGTATATAAAATATAGCTCTTGGAAAAGTGACAATTGGTTTTAGATTGTCAAATTATGTTAAATTACATTATTTCAGCAAAACTCAAAAATCTTTTTAGTAATACCTTGGAAGAGATAAAGCAAAACATACAGATTTTCTGATCCTACAAACCTTTACTTACAGAAATAGGACTGGCTCATGTGAGCAATCTCCTTTGACTCCTATTATGATATTGTGTTAAATAACTTTATAAATGAGCCAGCTGTGTGACTTTGCTGAAAAAAGTTTGGAAGACTTTGTCTCACTATTATTTTCAGATGATGCCAGTAGCCAAAAGTCTTGTTTTCTGCAGTGCAATTTTGACAGCGTTGAATTTTTGCCTCAATGTTGCAGTGGATAGTTCAAATTCTTCTAAGTCGCTTATATAGTGCCTTGTGATACACATACCATTTCAACTGCCTCCAGCAGAAGTTTTGTATATCTATCTGATATTTGACTCTGATATACAAGAAAAGTTTTCTTTGTTGTTGTAATCTAATGCAGGTGACACTTTGCTTGTTTTTGATTCCATTCTGATTACACAACTCTTCTGTTTATTGCTAGAGTCTTTCTTGTTTTTCCACTCAACATATCATGCAATTATTTTCATTCCATGTTTCTCCTCTTAAATCCTCGAAGCATCATAATCTGTCCGTCATGTTAATCCATTTTATTTGTTGAAGTCATTGTGTGTGAAGCCAGATTTATATCTCTCAATGCATTTGTGTTGACAGAGAGAGTGTCAGCAAATTAATTTTTTGGTTAACTCAGCAGCAGAAGGAATTGAAGGAAAACAATAAACATAAAATATAGCAAATTTTAAAATGTGGTCATGTTAAGGTTTTTCATCTGACCCCTTGTGTTCTATGCATTTTTCCTCTTGAGGTTTTCATGGTGTGTGGCACGTTGGTTTGTTGGGTTTTTTTTGGGGGGGAGTGTGTGTGTGGGGGATTTCTTCTTGTATTTTAATTTGTTCCCATTGCCTCTTATCTGTTTACTGGATACAACTGAGGAGAGTGACACTTTTTGTATCTCCCCTTGGGTGTTTGTACACATTGATAAGACCCTGGAGCTTCCTGTTCTCCAGGCTGAGCAGTCCCACATTCTCAGCTGGGACTTGCTTCAGTATGTCCATGTCTCCCTTTGCATTGGGAAGCCCAGAACTAGATATGGGACTTGAACTGCCTACAGCATTTGCATCACTATAATGATTTTTGTTACAATTGCAGAGTTCCTTACCGGCATGATTGTATTTCACAGCCCTTTATCTGCAGTTGTATTTTTTTTGCATTTTTTTCTCCTCTGTTACTGTAAGGAAAAATTGTTCTAATGATAGTGTACTTACTTAATTTCTGTAGTTAGCAAATGCAACACTCATGTTGCATACAAGTTCTTGGAAGAAGTGGTTGTATGATAATTTTAAAGGCCACTGACCAACATCTGTGATTTGTGCTATACTGAGAGATATGAACTGGTCAATTCATTACTGATTTTGTTTATTCATTGTTTTGCTCATTTGCTTATTTTCTTTTGTTGTTCCATCCAGCTCTAAGAATCCACAACTTCACTGTGCTTCCTTCCCATAACTCTACCTTTGTATATACCAATGACTCTGCCTACTCTAACTTCTCTGCAACTGTAGGTGAGGATTTACATATTTTTTGTTCTGCATTTGTCAAGCTTGGATGGTTCTTGTAACATTGGATTCAAAGTTAATGCTGAGTTTTGATTCAAGTGATCCATGTGGTAAAGGTCTGATTATGCTTATATGGGCATACATTAGTGAAAAAGCAGCCCTGCAATGGCACCTGAATGACTGAGCTATTGGGAGAGGCATCCCCACGCTAAGCAGCCCATGGGAGGATGGGCCCCAGAAGTCTTCCAAAATCTAAAATGCGCTTAAGAGAAACAGAAAAGACATTTCAGAGGAACGTATAAGAGGAAATAGGTTCTTTTTTTTTTTTTTTGTTGCTGTTTTTTGGTTTTCAAGGTGAAAAAGAGGGCATCTATCTTTAACCTTTTAATAGTATTTTTTAAAGGACACATTAAGAAAGACAAATGCAAGTAAATTTATAAAGCCTGGAAGTAAGATCTCAATTGTGACATTTTTATTAACAGGTGTTTTGTTTTGTTTTTTTTAAAAAGGCAAGCAAAAATTTTCATATATTTGTCCTTTTAATGATTTTTTTTAAAATTTATTTTGTTTTTACATCAACACACCAAGAAATAACAGGGAGAATAGAAAATGACAACTCTCCAAGCAGAAGCCTGACAGATTGGAAACTAGTTACATTTATACCAACATAAGCTTAAAGTCATTTAATTTATGTCACTAAGGTTTATATGTGTGTAGGTGCAATTGGAATACGACCTCTTGCCTGCTTTACAGTTAGGTATTAACTCACATCTAGTTGTTGGAAAATCTGACCTAAGGAGAAGGATGGTAATGGTAGAACTGTCATTTGGGTTGCTCAGATACGAGGAGGTTTATATTAGAATACTAAGCTCGCTATTTTTCTACTCTAACAGTAAAAGTATGTGGCAAATGTGAACTCTATTCATAATGAACTTTAAATGACCCTAATTCTCTTCAGTCCTCACTTATCTACTTTATAGACCATTTGCATAGTTCTCACATAATAAGATATATTCAATATGAACATTAAAAAGAGTGACATTAATGGCAAAGGAAATGCTATGGAAACAGAAATGCATTACCTTATGGGATTTATTCTTTCTAGATTAACTTAAAATTCAAGTGACTCAAGAACTTTAGAAACATTTGCTCCACTCCATAATATACACTGAAATTTTGAAAAGAAACTAAATTTTACCTGTCAATTAGAAACAGAACTTGATGACTTTCTCAAAGAGAGGGGAAGATACCTGAAAAGTGACATTTGTGTTGAGATTTGGAATGAACAAAGAAGGTGCTTGGACATAGTTTGTTTCACCCTCCGTGAACAGAAGAAAGTACTTGAATATATGTTCACAGAGGGCTACACCATGCTATTGCTGTGTCGCTGATGTCCTCGCGCCTCATGGCTGTCTACAGTTTGAACATGAGGTGCCCTTTGCACATGCCTGTTCCATAAAGGGGTGCACCCTCTTGAAGCAGTGACAAAAGTATTTGTGATTTCTCTAAAGAGATGGTCTGTCCCTAGCACTGCCTGTGTGCCTTTGGCATGGTCTGTGCTGTGCTCTGCTGTCCAAAAGGCTTCTGTTAAGTTAGGCAACTATGCAGTGAGAATTACAGAGAGAAGTTACGTCCCAGCCTTTATGTATTTAGTGTGCCTTCCTAGTTTCCCTTACAATCTCATTAGATTTTAAAATATCAAGCAGCACCCGGCTGATAATTTCCACACCTCACAGTGGGAACTGAGAATGTATTCTCATTGATGGTGTTTCCCTTGGAGCAACTCATCTCTCCTAGGGCTTTTTCAGAAGAAGTTATAGAGAAGGGTGTTAAAACTGAGATCTTGAATCTTCATGGTCTTTACATAAATGCCATAATCTGTGTTCTGTGGAATGTAGGCTTTTTAACTCAGAGGATTTTTTTGATTGTGATTTCCTATTGCCTTCGTTGCTAAAATGAGTCCCACCTTTTATATTGGGGCAAATGAGATGAACTTCCCATCATCATCTGTCAGCTGGAATCTCAGACCTTAGTGAGGTTTCCTATGGTAAACAGCTGTTGTAGTTTTTAGTATTGAAGCTAGTGGGAGATGAATCAACAGTGCTTTTCTTTCGGAGGGAGCATGAGAAAATCACAATCAAGTCACAAGACAATTACTCATTATCTATACTGGACAAAGAAGTAATTTCCAACTGACAAAGATGCCAGACCAAAGGATGTCTGAAAAGGATATACATTTCTACCTTTTCAATATAACTTGTCAAGTATATTTCATTGAAAATTTTTTTTTAATGAAAAATGGCTTTTGATAGCAGAATTTCCCTTTCAAAAAAAAAAAAAACAACAAACCAAACAAACAAAAAAACAACCCAAAAAAACCCAAAGCCTATTCTGTTACACTTTTGATTAAAGAATTTCTTCACTAAGTCAGCCTAACAGTAAGAGAAAAATACCTCTATGATGTCTGGTATTCATAGCACTGGAAAGCATAAGGTTTATTCAGGTGACTTTGAAATAATAATTTTTGGGTATATGGGTTCTGTCAAGCAGTCTTAGATAATAAATAATCTGAATGATAGATATGAGTATAAGTTTTTCAAATTTGAAATGAAAGGTATCTGTATGATTCTTTAAAATAATGTAAAACCAAACTGCCAACAAATCCCCACCAAATGCAAGCAAAAACCAAAACAAACCAACAAAAAACCCCATGCCCAACAAAAGCAAACCTATAATTGGGACAACATAAACATATAAGGTGTCAGAGTCTGTCAACATGATGTTTCTGAAAGGATCGACTTATATAAATGTTCGTCTATATTTTATTTTTCATTTAGATATTGTAGAAGGTATGGTGAACAAAGGAATTTATGTCACTGAAAAGAAAGGAGTTACCTTTTTCTTCTTTGGAAGCTATCAGAACTCTTGCATTAGTAATCCAGAAGTTTGTGGACCTGAAGGTTAGTAAACTTATTAATTACTATTTGCTTTTCTTTTGCTGTCATATTACGTAGTTCAATAATCATTGTTTCTTTCCTCATCTGAATGCACTTCCTACAATTCTAGCTTGATGTAGTTATTTATTGACTTTTAAAACAATTGAGTGTTGATTGCTGAAAATTTAGTCTTTTCCAACTGCAATTTATATTAGAACTAATCACCAACTGCTCAGATTAATGATCTAAAGTATAATTAATTCAAACAAAACCAGGAATAAGCTTACAGTACCCAAAATCTGTGGCACAAAGACTAATTCCTACAAGAACTGTAGTTTGACAAACCAAGAAGTTGTCCTACAGGTATTCAAATTTAGGAGAGTTTTTCAGTGTGGTCTCTTAGCAGGAATGATTTAGGGTGGTTTGTTTTTTTAGATTTATCTTTGCTGATAACATCATTTAAAAGTCTCTGCTGTCTTGGAATCTGTCCTCATTGGTACTTAAATTTCATTCTATTTCTCTTCCCTTTTTTTTTTTCTTGGGCTAGGGTCAGAAAATGACAGATGGAATGGGGGGAGAAAAGGTTTGACAGTATGTTGATTACAGATGATTAAAACTGTATACGACTGTCAGACCAAACATACAGCTAGTCACAAGCATAAACCATTCATCAGATATTTAAAATTCAGTAGAAATGTATAAGTGCAAAACCAGTCTTTCTATACATAAACTCCAGCAGTCCCTAAGCCTAAGTATTATTGTTAACATTGATTTTTTTTTTCTTTTTTAGGCTATGCTTCAAATGGGTAACATTACTTGATATAGATTTTTTTTTTCCTTCTTTTTAAGCTGCTATAGCAAAAGCTGTGTGTTAAGTTTTTAAGAAGGTAGGAGAAACTTGGAGAAAAGATGGTACGTGGCTATTACCTGAGAGTATTAAAAAAAGTAATTCAGTATCCTACTCTAGGTGTATTTTTCTGAGATGTGCTGTATCTTTTCATTCTTTTTTTCATACCACTGGAAAATAAAAATCATCACTAAGTCATATTATTTCTACATCTATCGTATAATATAATAATCAGAATAAATTATTTTTATAGTACCAGAGCACTCCCAGTATCTCGCAAACAAGAACATTAAAGTCGTGAACCACTGAAATGTTCAGCAGATAAAATGTGAAGAATTAATATAAACAATAAATACTAAATCATTGTAGCAAGTATTAAAAAAAGGGTAAAAAGCCAACACCCCTTTGTCTAAAGAATGTCTGTTTTTCTCTGAATCAGATAAAACCTGTGGGAATGGTAAGATGTAATTTTATTCATGCCCACTATTGCTTAAACATTTCTGTGAAACTGATCGTAAGTACACTTAAGCAGGGAATGCTTTCTGAAAGGAGCTTGGGATCTCTTCAGATGAAAAGATTTCAACACGTAAAACAAAAAATACCAGTATTTTTTCCTAGACTAAATTTAGTAACTTTTCAGATCTGTTATTTTGACTTGAGAAAAAAATATTATTCCTGGTTTTTAAATGTTGAAACATTCCTCCCCAAACTTTCTTCTTTCTCAAGTCATTTTTAAACAGTGGCTTTCTGAAGTAGTTTTGGTGCATTAAAGTGGCATTTTCAGGCAAAAGAAACATTTATGAACAATACAAGAGAATATTCTCTGAATCATTAGTTTGAACACGGCAGGAGAAGTTAATCAATGCGTGTGAAGCTGAAATTAAAAAAAAAATAATTAAAAAAGAAGCCCTCTGCACAACATAGCGTTTCTTAAACTCTGTGTTTGTGTGCCTTACTTCAATTTTTGTTTTTAGTTTTGTCATTTCATGTACCAAAGTGTACATAAGGAAGGTTTAGATCCACGGTTTTATTGTGGCTACAGGATAGTCCATTAGAATAGACAGCCAAAGACAGGGAAAACTGGCTCCACTGCAGACAAGCTGTGTACCTTTGTCTGCATCATTTAAACTTCATCTCTCAGCCTGTAAAACAGGAATAACAGCACATCCATACCTTTCAGAAGTGTAGCGAAGTGCCGGAAAAAGATTGAGACGCTTTAACAGAGGAATTGTATAAATTGCAGTAACAGGTTAACACAATCAGCCTTGGTGGCCCTTTCACAAGGGCAGCTGAAGGATGGTGTGCAGATCCAAGGAAAATGCATGACTTACTGGAAAAGAGGGTTGGATCAGTGTTTCAACCTGTTACTGGTGTGGTAAAGACTCCTAAATATGCACTCGGGCTTTTATGCTGATGAAGGTGTTGCAACTTACTTATAACAGACCTCCAGTTCTTCAGTTGGGAGTTCACAGCATTTATAGCTTTAAATACATATCCATCAAGATCTAGCAAACTGAGATTGATGATGCTCATACCCTGATTGATTTCTAGGAGGCCAATGATAATTGAATAGCATTTCCACGGTGGTTATTTTGTCATGTATAAAGCATTTAGGGAATGTGTGTAGATCATGTAAATTGATGGGTGCTGTCATAAGGGCAAATAGAAGGGTAAATTAGACAGGAAGATACTACATATTCAGATTATTTATTGTGCAATAATATAATTTTAACTCTTCTTCTAAGTTAATATGAGAAAAAGAGTATGTGAAATATAAAAAAATTATGTTCTAGAGTGTAGTGGGGGGTATATTTCTCATGACTGTAGTGAGCTGTCTGATACTTTTCCATCTTCAATCGTAAAATTATGAAATAAAAAATAATTAATCTCTGTTTTTAACAAGAAATGTACATAATAGTTTGAGGGCTTCATTAACTTGTGCTGGGCTATCTGGCAGCAAATTGGCAAAGTTCATGCTGCCTGGGCAGTCTACAGAACTGCTAACTATAAAATCATCCAGACAGATATTTTGACTACACCTCAAAAAAAGCAGTCGGCAGGTTAAGGGCAGTG
This sequence comes from Pedionomus torquatus, assembly GCA_013398155.1. Lineage (NCBI taxonomy): Eukaryota > Metazoa > Chordata > Aves > Charadriiformes > Pedionomidae > Pedionomus > Pedionomus torquatus. Next base: position 546,868 of record VZRU01005243.1, on the reverse strand, counting down.
ATTATTCGCCTCTCTTCAGAGTTCATGAGAGTGTATCTGAAATACTTTGGCCCTGCCTGTGGCAGAGGGGTTGGAACTAGATGATCTTCAGGGTCCCTTCCAACCCAAATGGTTCTATGATCTATTCTGTTTTTTGTCCTCTGATACAAAAGATGCTGAGAAGCCAGAGTGAGTCCAGCAGATCACTTACAGAACTAGACAGCGCAACATAGGAGGGGAGGCTGAGGCTTTGTCTTACACCATGAGGAAAAGAGAATGCTAAGGGCTGTATTCAGCTACCTGATGGGTGGTGATAGAAGCAGATGGAGCTATAAACAGTCTTGGAGACGAACAATGAAAATGTGACAGGCAATGCAGGTGCCTTGTAGCACAGGAAATGCTGATTAGACGTAGGAAGAGGGGTTTTGCAATGTGGGTGGCCAAGCACCAGGATGGTTTAGGCAGAGAGGCTGTGCTGTCTGCATCCGTGGTGACAGCAGTTGAGATCTGAGCAACAAGATCCAGCTCTGAAACTGGCTCTGCTTTGAGCAAGCAGCTTAGGGTAGGTGATCTTTAGGGCCATTGCCAACTTAATTCATTGCGATTCTTTGTGGCAGAACCTTTTCCACTTCTGTACTTTATAAACTTTCTCTCAACCTAATCTGAACTCAGATTTTATTGTTAGCACTTTGTACTATAAATTCTGAGATGACCATTGTTAGCATCATAGTCAAGCCTTTTCCTTTGTAAATTAATTTGACTGCACAACCTCTACAGCAGAGCCTCTGTGAACTTCTGAAGTGTGAGGGAGGTTTGATTTGCTACTTGTGTTTCAGTCACGCCTTTATTAAAGAAACAAGCTGTCTTACAGAAATCATATTTCTTCACTAATGTGCAATCTGAAGAGCACTTCGATTTTACGGTATAATAGTAAATTTTGCTATGAGTTGAACAGGATTATTTGTGGGCAGAGTTAATAATGCATGTGCTTGCAGGACTACATTGGCATTTTGGGAAGAATTCTTTGGTTTCTGCTTAGGTGGGGACTTCAGAATTTTGTCTGTGGCTCTGTATGTGTGGCTGTTCTTTTCTTCTACGTTGGTTCTTTGCTTTCAGCAATTCAGTAATTGCTGAGTGCTAAAGTGTGAAAACACAGGTAATAACATGCTTAGAAGAATTAAAGTGTAGTTAGCAATGGATGCTGCTCTATAATCATGGGTGTGCTGGCAGCCAGGTAGCACATCAGTAGCTTGGATGCAGTCAGTGCATTATTTCTGGAACATCAAAAAAAAGATGTAGATGCTTGTGAAAAACATAGAGATATGTGTGCAACTTGTGTTTTGAAGTAAACAAGGATCACAAGAAGGATTGTCACAGGAGGGTGAGAAGGGTAAGGAGACTGAAGATATGAAGAAAAGGGAATAGAAACGTAAGAAAAAAAGGCTTCATTACTTTTGGTGCTCAAAGAACTTTAGTTTCAATTGATGGAAGCTGCTTAGGAAGTAATGATTACTGCTGTGTGCTGAGTATGCTCATGTGATGTGAAACCGAGGAAGAGATATTTTTTGGTTTAAACTCTTGGAGCATTGTTGATCTTAAAAATGCTGTCCTTGTTTATGCTAGCAGATGATCTGTCTTCAAAAGCATCCCTGCTCTTTGTATTCTACAGTATTGGAAATTTTTAATTGCACTTGGTTTTGTTTTTGGTTGTTTTTATTTTTTTTTTCCCCATTAAAATCTCCTCTCACTTGCTTTCGTCAGGAGTAACGTTTTCCTTTTTCTGGAAGACTCAAGACCAGCAAGCTACATTTCTCCCTGCCTCTGGTGGACAAGTAATTTCCAGTGGTTTCAAGATCTGCTCAAATGAAGGTGAAGGCTCAGTGGAATTTTACACCCGTGGGAATGCAATGATGAAGTGGAAAGCAAGCTTTAGTCCACCGGGTAAAGTTTATAATTTTTATTAATTTCTGTGTTATATTTTACTTTATTCTTGCAGAGAGATGTACTGGTAAGAGAATAACTTAAAGAGAATTGAACATATAAAAATGGTTACAGAATACTCTGTATTTAAGAATTCTCTTGGTGTGGGGAGAGAAACTATGAACTGAAAACCAGTGATGCTGTGTTATAGAACATTTACCATTCAGAAACAGTCATTGGGCCAAACTTCCGTATTTTTTTTCTGTGGTGGAATTCTTACTGACATCAATAGTTTGAGTGCTTAGATGGAGACATGAGTGAAGAATGCAGATTAATCCCTGATAGTTCTCAGTATATTCTAAAACTGGATATGTGTGCTGTCCTCTACTGCCGCCTAATTCAGGCTTTATTTGGTAACTGTCTAACTGGACATTTAGTGTTTTGGTCATTTTGTTATCTGCTGAGCATCAAGTTTTTTATGCCATGGCATAGAAGCAGTAAGATATGTGGTATACCAAAGTGTTTATTAATTCTATCTAGACTCTGTATTGTTGGGGAGAGATATTACCTAGTGATGCAAACAAATTCTGGTCTTCTAGTAGTGACAGTGACTAAACTTTTTCTTACCTTAATTTGACTACCTCTACATTGGTAAAATGGGACTTTCTTGCCTTGTAGTAGCAGAGTTTTATAAAGCTTAATTAACCAACTTAGAAATCTTATTTTAAGAGAAAAGCTGCTAAAAGGTAAGAGTAATTCACACATTTCTGGTTTATCCAGTTGAAGTGAAAATTAATATTAGATTTTCAGCCTCTCAAGAATAACAAAGAAATTGTGTCAACTTAATCAGAATCATTGAATGGTTAGAGTTGGAAGGGACCTTAAAGATTGAGTTCCAACCCTCCCCCCGCCATGGTTAGTCTACTTGCTTGTTCTCCAGTTCTTGCAGTCTTTCTGCAATTCTTGCTGAACTGAGTTTTGAGAAAGTATTGAAGAGACTTCAAATACTTGGCAAGCGTAATATATGAAACTGCAGTGAGCCCAAGTAAGAATTCAGACAAAAGCTGACAGGCATTCTGCCAAAGTATGGGTGTCCCCATGGGTATAAAGATTAATATACATGACATCAGCATTCCATAATTCATTCCTAGCACTTCCTATACAGCTCTGTAACATTGCGCAAATCAGCAAAAACTTACTGAACAGGAGAGACTCTATTTAGAGTTGATTAATGGATTTTGCTGTGACTTCTAATGTTTTGCAGGTCCTTATTGGACTCATATTCTCTTTACTTGGAAATCAAGGGAAGGACTGAAAGTCTATGTCAATGGAACTCTAAACACAACTGATCCAGATGGGAAAGTTTTCTATGATTACGGAGACCCCAGTGCAAATCTACTGACTGGGAGAGAGGGAGATCAAACTAAGCGCTATGTGAATGGAGCGTTTGATGAATTCATTATATGGGAAAGGGCACTTACTCCCAATGAAATTGAGCAGTACTTTACAGCTGCTATTGGTGAGTATATTCACTGTTGACATAATTAATCTTCTGTAAAGTTGCTAACTTAAAAATGTTTAATATGTAGGATTTGTTAATTTGACATCTTTTGGCTATTGAACATAGTTTTTAGAGGCAGAAAAAGTCAGGTATGAATGTCATCAAAAGGCTCAGCTGCTTTTTGATGTGCAGCCTTTTCATCCAGGATTCTAGCTCCCTAAAAATGTCATAAAAAAATAACCAAGACCTGAAGTATCCAGCCATTGTTTGATCCCCTAAGGTCAAAAGAAGAGCAATAATTAGACTTGAGGCAGAACAGTAATACGAAAGACTGACTCCGGATTTCTAACTTGTACCATGGCTGTGGTGTAACTTTGAGCCAAGTCACACAGTGTATTCCAACAGATGTGGATAACGGTTATCTCTCCAGTTCCTGGAATGATAAATACTTTTTTAACTTATCTGTGCTTGTGAGCTACTTGTAACACAAAAAGCAAAGAATCAGGATGAGAACAAAGACTTAGGAGACTGGTCAGTAACCCCTGTCAGATGTTCTATGGATTCTATGGATAGTAAAATTTTCACTACAAGAACGACTGTTGCTATTAAGTACTTGTGTGTAAGTAGCAATTAGAAAGCATCCATCTTGGGGAATAAAGCTATGGGGCATCTGGAGCATTTGGCTTTGCTGGCAGTTTTCCTGCTTGCATTTATTCTAAATAGGTTATTGAGAGCTAAAGCTGTTACACCCATAATTCTTGAGCTTTTAAACCCATGGGAACCGTTTTCAGAAAGGAAATTCTTTCAATAACTCTGAACTTCTGATGCATACCTGGAAATGAAAATGTATGTGTTTACGACTTCCAGGTTTGATTATTGGAATCGCATATATACAAAATATATTTGATCAAAAGGAAAATATAAACTTGTTTATGTAGAATTAAAGTCACTGAAAAAGAAAATCCTCCACCTGGTATATAATGAAGCAATTTATTTGCTTTGCCACACAAATAATAGCAATTGTGCTCAAGTTTTGTATTTTAAAGCCCTTTTTTTAAAAAAAAAGAAAAGAAAAAGTGATTCCTATGAAAGTCTTCAAAAATTCTGGTTGGGAGACTATTAACTTGATACAGGAAATAGATTTAAAATCTTAAAAAGTTTAACTATAAAGTTCTAGTCATGTTGGAAAAATGATTTTGTATTTGGCTTTTGTATCTTTCACAACAATCTAGGGTTACTATAACCCAACTCAAAGCTACCATAAATCATGTTCTTTGATTTAGTGTAACTGAAGAAGAATGTTATGCTGCTAAACTCAAGAGCAGTAGATTTTCAAATTGACCTGATCCATCTAAATGCGTACCCTGCTTCACTGTCAGAGAATTATGACTTGTATAAATACAAAGAGAACTCTGGTTTTTTTTAACCCCTTGAGTTCTTGTGAATTCAAAGCAACCATCCTCTGAAGCCCTCTACCCGCCCGTCTTCACTCTAAGAAATAATCAAGACATCATGGCAAACTCTTTCCACAAATGCAAATCCTGTTCAGGACTTAAGTTTCTGCTTCTTTCCTCTATATTTTGGTTTGGAAAGAGTCTTACTGGGGCTTAAAGTATCTGATTGTTGGACATCAATGTCTGTAGCCAGCTTTTGAAACTGCAGAAAGAGTCAGGCCCTTGGCTTCTGCTAAAGGATAAATTTTTATAGTTGTACAGAATTTTGCCTATATCCTACCTTTCAATCTCTGCTGATTTATTTATTTATTTATTTTTAAAGGCAGTTTAGGAGATTCCCTAACTTACACATTGACATGTTCGTGCCATGAGTTTTTGGGAGTTTATTTCACTTTATATAACATCAGATCGTTGTGGTTTGGTTTTGTTTTTTTTTCCCTAATCCCCTAGTTACCAGCTCATCGGTGTCATCTGGAGCTGTCAGTTTTCTGTGAAGAATAAGATTCTAGTTTCTTAATTGGAAGTAAAGCTGATGTATATTTTATAGGGACTTAGGAATTAAAATGTGAAGTGATGCTAGGTGTGAAGTGTAAGTATGAAGAATTTGAAGCCAATATTATTTTAAAGCACTCAGGTGATTTGGAGCACTTGAGAAATGTGGAGTATGAATTTTTTACTTTTTCCTTCAAAGTAGTGGACTGATCAGATCTTATAAAATTTCCAATTTGATGGATGAAACTAGAACATTCTTCGAGTATATTGCATATTACAATGCTAATCAGCATAGTAAACAAAAGTTATTCTTGGTATCTATTTATTGACCTTGGAGGACTTGAAGCAGGGTTGAAGCTGAGCTAATGTGGTTTGACATAAGAAAATTAATAGGACAGCCGGTTTTATAATAGAATAAATAATCGTGTTCCCTTTGGATCCATGTGTAAAATGTGTCCTATATATGCAATTGCTGTTTGATTGTGCTGAAATATCACACTCCTCACAAATAAAAATTCTTGGTAAGATGTAGATTAGAGGAAAATTTTATTTATCACAAAATGACCAATGAATCCCGTTGCACAGAAAGGAATCAATATTTTTGAAGTAAAGCGGCTGAAAACCATCCAAAATAGAATTTCTTTTTTCTGTCTGGACAAATAATTTAGGGTGTTCTCATATGGTAATTTTCAATGGATACAGTGCTAGTGGGTAACATTTATTAGTAAAGCCCATCTGCTGGATTAATCAACTTATAAACACCTAATAGAGACATTATATACAGTATGCTCAAACTACTAGTGAAGGTTGTGTTTTGACTCTTTAACCCCGAATATTTGTTTTAGGCAAAAGCTAAATCTGGTTTTGCCCTAAAAGCTTTAGTATTCAGCCATTTCTACTGATGTTTTATATAACAGTGAATCCTTATTTTTGCAGCAAGCAACTAAAGTGTTTCCATTGGCTCTGAGTATTTCTTTCAGAGGCTTATATGGAGAAGTCTTTCTGTACGTGCCTTCATGGGTGTGATTTTATTTGGCACTCAAGCAATTTAGGCTCAAGATTAAGTAAACTTTAGCATTTGGAGATCATAGCTGAGACCTGAGTCTCATTTTTTCCAGTGTCTCTGTTCCCAGTCCCAGTTTATCACATATATAGAAATACAGCAAGATCATACATTAAATTGTCAGAAGTGCCTACAGATTATTTTTCTTTTCTGACAAGACGTATGATTTTTTAAAGTTTTCTGTAAATAGTTTGCATAAATGTTGGGTGAAGAGCTAGAGAAGGAAGATGGATGCCAGTGTTTTAATTGTACAGTTGGCCTTCATTTATTGAGATATAACACTTGAAATTTCCTTTTCATAAACAAAGGTTTATTTTTAAGTTGTTAAGTCTTAAATTAAATTGCAAGGCTTATCTAAAGATGATGAAATAAAATCAATGAGAGAATCAGTAAATGCTTTAAACGAGAGTATGTAGTTTCTAAGTAAACAAGTAAAATGCATAAAACAGCAAATATGTTACTTTCAGTTAGAAGAGATTCAACCTGCAGTGGGAATAACAGATTTATTAACATTCTCGCTCATATATGTATTTTCCCAGGTGTGCAAGTTTTGCTTTCTTCAACGCTTTCATGGTCTGTGATGACAACCACTGCAAAACCTTTGGTAGGACAGTCTTCATAACTCTTTTCTGTAATGTTCAGAACATGTATGTATTACAGTTACAGACTCTCCTCCATTTGCAATTTTCATTGGTGGCACTTATTTTAGTACCCCAATTGTAAAAATTTTCATATACGCAGTTGGGAGTACTACAGAGCCCTTATTGTAGGACAGATAAATGCAATTAACTGTTAAATAAAAATTCTTTCTATATTAAAAAAAAAAGAAAAAATGTAGAAACTTCTGAAATATGTCAATGAATTTTCAAGACACAGGATATTAAAAATATACTTTGCTAATTTTTCCACTTGTTTTTTTTTTTTAAATTGGAAAAAAACCAAGTCCCACCACCACAACAAAACTACTTCTAATCTCTTTAGTAAATGCTAAATGAAAAAGCTTTAAAATAAATGTATTTTTTCATATGCAGAATACGTATAATTAGCTGTAGTCAGTCTACACGCAATTAGCTGTTGCAGTGTATATTCACTTTGTTGCTATCTGCAATGTCAAAGTTCTTTTAGTTTTCTTCTTGTTCACAGAGATTTTCAGGAAAGCATGGCAGATAGGACTTGAATAGCTGTTGAAAAAAATGAACCTGTGCCTGCATATTCTGTCTATCCGGTCTATCTACCCATATGCTTTCCTTTTCCCTTGGCTTTTGTGTGTAACCACAGCAATTTGCTGTGCTTCAAACTCCCTTTTGGGCTGAAATGAGGAAAAATGACTGCTGTTTGGATTAATTTCTGATGGTTTGTATCATTCTCCTGTAGCTCTCTACAAATGCCTATCGTCCCATCATAACTAATCTGACAGAGGAAAGAGGGAACTTCCGCTCCCCTGACACCATGCTGGGCTACCTGGAGAACGTGTCCTTCAGCTTGCCCAACAAATCCTTGTCAGAAAACACTGCTTTAAGCCTGACGGAGGTAAGTGTCCTTCACATCTGTGTGGGGAACCAGGTGGCCCTGAAACTTCTCCAGAAGCTGGAATATTGAATGCAGCTTTCAAAATTGTTTCTGATTGCAAAACATACATAGGAAAAAAGCAGTAGCTGTTTTACAGCATGGCAGAAGGTGAGCTTCAACCAGAGAAAATAGTTAATAGCTCTCATTAGTTCTTGGGGTTATTATTTAAAGCATAAATTATAAATATCTGGAAACATGTCTGTGCATCAAAAATAATTCTCTAGTTGAGCTGGAAACAGAGTAGCAGAAAATAATTTGTTAATTTTTTTCATCTGCAAGTGTGTCCAATGCAGGATATATTGTTCTTGAAAAAAAAATTCAGTGTTTCTGTGCATGGCCCAGCTGATTAAAAAAGCAGCAGAGTTTGACAGTCCTCTTTTAGGTGCAGGACATGATGATACTGTAATCATAGTAGTGACAGCAGCAAAATCCATGAGCTAATAACATGGTAACTTGTATGCAGGGACACTCCAGTTGTGGTTCTGTCAGCCTGGCCCTGAGTGCCTGCTGTTTGCCTGACCTTTCATTAGCGTTTATTGCTCCTGTAGTAAGCTGAGGGTAGGCTGTGCCATGGGGTATTCTTGCTGGATTCTGAAGTGGCAGAGGCACGCAGCCTGCTCTGCTGTGGAGGTGGAAAGCTGTGGGAGAGGGTCTGTTCCTGATGGTGGTGTCCTTGGCTTTTGTGATTTAATAGCTTTATCTTGCACTGGGTTCCAATCACAGCCAGGACTCGGACGGGGACATATCACAAATCGCCACTGAAACCAGTTCATGGGAAGATCTGGTCCAAAGTTTAATGGAGTAATTTATTTTTGGTTTAGATAATCTCCAAATTAAAAATAAATAAATAAATAGGGTGTTCTCTGCAGTCTGAACTGAGGACAAAGGGTCATGTTCAGCTACCATAAAGTTAGCCTTCTGTAAAATGATGGGCACATAGTTCCCTGATTTCAGCAGGCTAGAAAGCTATTATTACAGTAATCAGCTCTGGTCTCACTAGTGATTGTTCCTTTAAGCCTGTGGGTAATACTAGGGTGACAAGGATTATTTACTCAGACAAACAATATAAATAAATGCTTCTGAAAACTACATGGACAGCAATTGATGGTTTGTGCTAAAAGCTTAGCATTTGCAAACTGTAAAGCTTGGATTTAATGGATTACATTTTAATATGTAGCAAAAAAACCTCTAAAAAGCCCTAATACGTTTCCTTTTTTTGCTGAGAGTTTTGTGGGGACTCTGAATTGAAAATGGAACATCACCCTGTCAGATACTGTACCTGTTTCCCACATCATTTCAGTTGCCATTCGGTTGCTCATTCATGCTATCTGATGGTGCTTTGTGTGCCATGAAAGTGATTTGCAGACAGAAATGTGGGACATGATTATCTTTAGCAAAGCTGTTTTGGGAAGTAAACATGAGAATCCTGATCATACATACAGACTCTGTCATTTGTCTGATTGATGATTAAGCTTTGTATTGTCTGCAGCTAATTCACTGAGAGACAGGCACTGAGCACGCATGCTATTTTTTGCGAAGTTATCTCTGTCCTGATTGTCATATGCCTCACAGCACAAGAAAATTTGATTTAAATGTTTTGCAGTAAACTTTCTGGTTACTGGCACGCATTTATAATGTATTGCTTCTAACAAATCTGACTTGTATTTTTTGTTACAACATTGCTCTGCTCAGTAGCTCCAGCATTCCTGCTTTCCTTCCCTTCCCAGTAGTCTAACACATCCTTTCTGGAGTAATTCTGGAGTGATGCTGCGACATGAGAAGAGATACTGAACACATGGGGCAATTTGGGCTGGGTCCTGGGTTTAGGATCGTTTTTGTGCGTGCCAGGTAGAATTTTGCACTGAATGTTTGAGGGAGGCTGCAAGGTGTGTAAGGTCATACAGCAAAGCTCTGGGACTGCCCTACATGTTACGGCTTGAAAAACTACACTCAGAAGAGTATTACAGCTTTCTTCCATGTTTCTCAGTGGAACTTTTCCATAGTCAGTGATGCTTTTAAGACATCTTAAGACAGAAGATTGAGCAGGAGATGTGGGGTTTTTTATCTTAATTTCCCATTCTTCATTTTCTTCTTCTGTTTGTCTTCATCAGCCAGACTCCTTAGGTCAGGGACTGTATCATGCTGAGCATTTGAACAGTACCCACCATGACAGATCTTGACCTCAAAACCAACATTTAAGTGCAAAAGTTAAACAGATATTAAATGGCACATGTGATGGGACCAGATATTTAGTTAACACTGTTGAAATACCATCATCTAAGACTAAAAAAGTTATTAATGTCATATGAGTTTAGATTAAACAGGAGAAGTTCACTGTAGTCTTAGTTTGAGTGTTGTCACCTCAGTTGTAGTATAATGATTGCACTTTGGGAGTTTCACAGTGATGTTACTTTCAGTAAATGAACTATTACTTTAAAATGTCACCATACAGAACATGAGAGTCCTGGCAGGTAGAGATGGATCTGTGACTTGAATGAAAATGGGCTTGTCATCTTAAAATAAACCTGAGAAAATCCTAGCAGAGATCTGCCTTGGATCCTTACTAGGAGATATAGCTGATTAATCAATAATAAAATAATATTGTTTTATTTGTCTTTTAGGCATTTTTAAAAGCTATCGAAGACTTTCTGCTATTGCCCAACTGGGTGGATGTGCCAGAGGTAAGACAAATGGGCTTAGATTTGTAGGTTACTTTGGGTACATAATTCTGCATAAATAGTTATGGAGCTGGTTGTTTCTTATTTTTCTTGTTAGGACTCTTGGGCAGTACGGCTTATTTATTTTATCATACGCCAGTTCTATCCTTGCAATAAAGATCCACAAACAAAACAATTATGTAGTTTTCTTTTAGAATGTGTTTTTGGGGGTTAAAATAAGGGAACTTTATCTGCTATTTCCACATATTCCAGGTTGAATGGGACAAAATTGTATTTATAAAATAACAGATACTTTCACTAAAGTAAGTGTTTAATCAATCATTTTTATTTTTTTTTCCACTGAATTTTGGTATTTAAAAGTTTGTATTTATTTTGTAGATTGATGTTTTTCAGTGCTCATGAAATACATGGTAGTGCTTAGCTGTTTAGTGAACCAAAGCTTTGAGAGAGATTAAACCTAATAAAGGTTACACTTGTATCAGTGTTTTTTCTCTTATAGTCTACCCTTTAGAGGGCAGAGAAATATTTGCAGGAGGAACCCAGGAATTTCCTGAGATTTTTGTTTGAATCTCAAGGAAGCACAGATTTCAGAGCAGAGAGCTATTAAACAGGGGGAGGCTAAACTAATGTCTTACTGAAGCCTAAAATATTTTAAAGACAAAAAGATGTCTAATTTATATAAGATCTTAGCCTACAATCCTTGATCATCTCTGATGTAAATAGATTTCAGATAGAATCAATTTCTTTTTTCTTTGAAACATTGTTCACTATGAGATTTCACAGATCAAGTTTCATCCTAGAGGGTTGTTTTCCAGGGGATGTGTAAACACTTCGAAAGTAGTTTTATATCGGGGACCATTTTAATAAATATGAAAGAAAGGCTAAACTGTAGAGTTCCAGTTTATATTTCAATAAAGATCTGATACCAGTCTTTATATATTGCCAAAATGATCTCCTGGGTTCTTGTCCTCATTCTGCTGAATCCTGAGTATAATTGACTGTCAACTGCTGGTGGAAGCAGAAAGTCATTTGGAGACATTCTGTACAACACATAGTATTTTATAAGGCCAGGCTCTTGGTGGCATCAATTTGTGTAACATTATCTGCTGTATGTGAAGAGAGTTGTGGAAAATTCACACTAGACTTTGAATGAAGATGGGTTGAATGATGAGTTACACAGGAATTTAGCATGGCACTTGGCATTTTGTGCTATGAACTGCAATCTCTTCTGTTGTAGAGCCTTCTTTTTCCTCTTTCCTCAGACTGCTCATGTATTTGGAAGTTTAATTCAAACTATTGACAGTGTGATGGCACACATGACACGTAATCTGGATGAAAACTCATTACCTTTAACTGTTGAGGGCACATCATCTGTGGCAGGTAGGCTTGAGCAGAAATGCTCTCTCTGGGCTGTCTGTGTATCCTAAATGCTTCTGCACTTGCAGCTGCTCCTTTGCCCACATGAAGGAGGAAATCAAAACAGATAATTTTCTCTTTTGAATACAAAACAGCTGTAGAAAGATGACTGCAGTTAGTCCATAGGTCATCAGCTCTGATTGTACTTGAACTTCCTTGAGGTTATTTGGAGAGGCGTTTTGAATATGAATGCCAGGAAATGAATCTAGTAATGCTTTACCCATAGGCAGGTGAAGGACCTAGAGCTCTTATGCAGGACTCTGAAGTTGCAGATGCCTGGATGCTACAAACCTTAATTTTGCAAGAGATTGCAAATAATGGGAATAGTTTTGACCTTTTAGGAGAACTTTCTTTTACTACTGTTTAGCATCCTAGCACCCTAATTGCATTTGTGTCTTTGGATGCTACAGATAATTCCTCTGTTCTGGCATTCTGCTCTGCCTTGAGACCTGTGTGAAGGGACAAACAGCCTGAGTAGTCACCAGTGCCATTAATCTCTGCATGTGCTCTCTTAGACACTCATTCTCAAGTGGAGCACTGGAAGTCTGGACTAATACCTTCAAAAGCAGTGGAAGAGTGTGTTATCAATCTGTTTTGCTTGCCCTGGTAAGCTCAGTATTTGAGCATGGGTGAAGTGATGCATGGTGTATTAACAGTGTGCATACCACCTTCTCCATCATAAAGGAGTCAGATTAAAGGCAATTTTATACTTCGGGAATTTACTATATTTTCTGCAAACATCAGGGGTTTTAAATTCAAGACACAATAGCTATATAGGAAAATCTAGCTACATAGTCAAGTAGGGTGCAGAGTCTTGATTTAATCGTATTTTTGTTTGGGTTATCATACAGATTACACCTTGGTCAAAATGCATCCTCAGACTGTGAATTTGTCCCACTATCGATTTCCATCTCAAGGACAGAGTTATATTTCCATTCCTGGTGAAGCTTTTCATGAAAAAGGTAAGAAAAAATTTAAAGGGAGGAGCAGTCTTGTGTAAACAGGGTATCCAAAAATTATTTTGCTTGAAAACAGGTTTTAGTTTGCTTTATTTTCTCAAGTAACCAATTTGATCACTGTTGATCATACTGACTCTAAAGAAGCAATAGTTATGCTGTCATACTAATGAATGATTATTGAGGGAGAATTTTCATATTACTTGAATTAATTTTGCATAATACAGCAGGGCCAGAGAGACTAAAACCATTTAATTTTGTCATCTTTTTATATCAGAGAAGCCATAAATTCATAAATTATTCTTAATCATCCGAATGGGTTATTTTAAAGAAATTCTAGTATACCAGATCAGGTATTACTTATTCCTTCATACAAAATTGCTCTTAAAATTTTGTATGAAATTAGACTACAAAAGCTTTAAGCAACAGCAGCTATAGAAACAGAATGAAGATGTAAACTACAGTCAAGACAAAAAGGCAGAACTCTGTATCTGGGCTAAAATTTTAATCTCAAAACCAAGGCATTTTAAAAACCTGAAGCTTTAATCAAGACTCTAAAATAACTATGTTTGAAGTTAATTATCTATGTTATTAACATCTCCCTGCATCTTGAAATCTGACCTACGTGCCCTAAATTGCAACCCATGGAATTTACACACCCAAATACCTTTCTGCAGTCACCTCTGTTGAAGGAGAATTGTCCCTGTTCACAAAGTGCAAAGTCAGCTGCAGATAACCTGCAGTGAGAAAGACTCTAATAATTACTGAACTGTCTGCCTGATTTGTGATGACAGCTTTGTTTCTTTGCACTGGCAGGGGGCTCTGGCTGGAGACTTCACTGCAAGTGCTATGAGGCTCGAATAACTATAATTGCAAACCAACTTGCAATGCCAAAAATAGCTTCTGAGAGGACTTTTTTTGCTTTCCCACTTATAAAGTCTTCCACTGTGCAGATTTTTCTTTTTTTTTTTTTTTTTTTTTCTTCAGAACATTACTATGCTTGGTATCCTGAAATGATCCAGCCCATTAAGTGTTTAACTCTTTTTCCAGCTGAAGTTTGCTTCTGAGTAATTTCAGCCTTCAGGCTACATTTCTACACTGTCCAAGTGAGCTAACCTAAAAATTTATTATTCCACCTCAAGCAGTTGACATTATAAATACTTGGAAACCAGCAAAAGGGATAGTGAAAGACATCTGTGTGACTGACACTTAGAAAATACGCATCTGTCTCTTCACTCAGATGCTGGAGAACTCATAAATACTTGGAATGGAGAGAGCAAAGAGACAACCAAAGGGGAAAATGGTTGTCCATGTTTGAATTTCATAAACTGCCAGTTAACATAGGTGGTGCAGTAGCTTTTAGATTACTGTAGCTACCATTGAGATACTGACTCTGGTACGTCATCGATTCTTTCTGGTGCTAGGTGGAGAATTTATACCTGACAACTGATTACTTCAACAACTTATTTTGGAAGTACAGGTGTGTAGGACAGGCATCCTTACTTTTCATGTTTGTCTCCTGTGCTGCACAGTGTTCACACTTAAAAGAATAATCTGAAACCAGTGAAAGCGAAGTCAAGGCTCTTAATTAACACAGAGTTTCAGGTCTAGGAGAGAACTGTCTCTCGCTTACGGCTTGCTGTGAGCAGTAACTCCTGTTCCTTTTTCACAGCTTGGATTACCATTGTTGGCCTGCTTTACCATAACATGCATTATTTCTTTCATAATATCAACCCTCTGGATACCAAGTAAGTATCTCAGACCTCTAATACTGTAACAGCTTGTTTATTACCTTAGTGATACACTTTACAACAGTCAAGTCATTATCAACTGTAAATAAATTACGAGCCATAATCCTGATTCTGCAATATTGAGGACATGTAGTCATTAACTAGAGAGATATTAAAGCTTACATTAGATGTTTTACTTTATGTTGTAGTAAAATAGATTTCCGTAGCGACATGTTTGTCTTTGTGTCTTATCCTTCCACTCATAATATCTGGCATTAGAATTTCATAATTCTAATCTGTCTCATAAAAGGAAATTACGTCTTTTCTCCTGACACATGTAAAGATAAAGCTTGCACTTAAGTGAAAAAAGTAAGAAAACATAACATCCCTCTTTAGATAAAATCCAAATCCTAATCCTAGAAACCTGTAAGGTAATTTTGCAACAGGAGACAAGGCAATGCTTAAAAGATTTTTTGTTTTATATGCTGCATCAATGAAATCATTAGCAGATAAGATAAAGTAAATGCAGAGCTGTACACCTCTTGGCAATACAGTTCCCCAGGGAATTTTGCAAGCCCATTCATGTAAATGATTGCACTTTCCTTTTAAGCTAGTGTGTCTTTATGTTTTTATTTTATCTACTCTGGGCTACATAGATTAGCTTACACTTTCTCTCAGTCTTTTCCAATCTAATTTTCAGTGTGGTGTTTATGACAGCAAAAGGAAAGATGTGGCATCTCAGCTGTCATGAATGTCAGGGGTTGCCTCCCTTTCTTTATGTACAGCTGCACGGAAGGTCATGATTATGGGAACTTGTTCATGACCTTCAGGGTAAAAAAAATCATAGTTTATGATGAGACTGATCACACTCTGATAATTGCACAGCTATTACTGAATAGCATTTTTAAGTCTAGTAGCAACTTACACTGTTGTTTACCTTGCTTTCTCAAAAAAAGGCAATTTACCAGGTGACTGTAAAGGAACCATCTCATTAATGTACAATGTTTCTTACTGACATGAAGAAATAGAGGCAAGAATTTATTAAGATAATAAGCTATAATCTCAACTTCTGAAAGAGAGAATTAATATAGTCTTGACTTAGGTCAAAGTTTAGCAAACACAGCATGATTAAAGATGCTCTATGTCAAAACACCTTGCTCTAATGCACTGTCATAGAGTCTACAGCTCCTGGGGCTCTGATATAGCAAAAGTTGCATCAGTTTCATGTACATTCTCTGAATTTTGTGGAATAAGACAACCTGGAGACTCATTCCTGTTCCACCAAGCTGTATGTGTTTTTATCACTCATTTTTGAGAAGGAGGGATATTGAGAAGGATTCTGAGAAGGGAGGATCTGACCCCGCTGCAATGAGAAACACAAAGACACTGGAGAAGCTACCTCTCCTAGATTTCTATAACTGATCCAAGCTACTTGAACCTTTTGGAGAATGTAATGCACTACAGAATCATGTGTATAACATTCTAGATGCAGATCTGTCTGAAACAGCATCTAAAAAACTACTAATACAGGGAATGCTAGTTTAGCAATTTTCCTGTGTGGAATCAAACCCCAGGCATTCAAAAAATGTTTTAAAAATAAATATGCAATTCTCTCCTGCTTGGTTTTCTTTTTTTGTGCTGTACTGTTATGACATTTTTTTCTTATATTTCAGTAGAATAATGTTTTCCCAGAGTGGTTTGTTTTAAAGACTTTCTTTTATGTTCCTTCTAGCACTGGACTACTTAAACACCTGTAACATGAAGCCTGTTTTCTTCTTAATGACTTTTTTTTTTTTCTTTTGTGGTGGAAAGCTAAAACCAAAAGTCTTGGAGCTTTTCTGCTGTACCGACAGATGACTTCTATTTTCAGACTACATAAATAGAAGTTTCTGAGGGGAGTCAGTTTTGATGCTTTTTAAGAAAAAAAAAAGGGTGGGGGGTTGAGCCCAGTTCTAAAGCACTTTCAGCAAGGCTTGCAAACCTTTGCAAAAGAGGAGCAGAATGCAGGAATGCTTATGATATCAAGTCTCCTAACATCCGTATTCCCTATACTAGCTGTTGTTTCTAGTCCTGTAGGATCTTCTGAGCTCAGATCTTGCTCCCTTGTAGAAGTTCATTGAATTGAATTGAAAAAGAAGGTCTATGTTCCTGGTGTTGTGGGTGAGCTAAAAAAATGTTGTTGTCCCACTTCTTTAATATATTTGTTTCTTTCCAAGGATTGCTGAAGCTGCTGCCTACAAAGGTTATATGATCTCAGCAACCAGTTATCTTATCTCTATCAAAATGGAACCTCTGCCCAAGTTGTCTCACAATCTGTCAGGATCTCCTCTTATTACCATCCAGCTCACCCACAAATTGGTAAGTGAAATGGAAATGACTAGTTCAGGCTATTGTCAGGGCTGTTCAGAACTTCATCATCTGTGAAGACTTCTTTGTGCTTGTCTTCTAATTTTTGTGGGCGATTTTAGCAATTTAAGCAATTCAGATGGCATTTGTGACTATGAAATTATGTTTTTCCAACCATTCCGAATCACGTGTAAAAAATCCAAATTCTAAAAACTTTAACATGCCAAAACATTCTGGAATCTTTAAATGTGTACAAATAGAAAATCTGTCTTGCTATCATAACATTTTTTTTTTAAGTTTTGTTTGCCATACTTAATTTATTTTTTTTTTGCCAGTAGAAGAGTGTAATTAAGAGTCAGAATAGTTGTTTAAAAGGAGAACTAGGTGTAAGAGTTTATAAAGAGAATTAATAAAACAATGCCTTGAAATCTGAGCAATGGGAATACATCTAGTTATCTGAGCTGCCTTTCTTAGATTTTTTTTTTGTGGGGTGGTGTAAATTTGCTAAGAAAATATATTAATCAGTAAATAATAAATGCCTCTGGGTATCTTATACATGGAATGTATGCAGATTTTAAAAAGCTCCAGTGAATTCTGTGGAATAATTTTAAACAGTGTAAGTTTACACAATTCACTTGTGAATTTACTTAGGTAAATGACTTAAGCAAATTTGCACATGTAAATTTAAGTGAAATTACTTAAGCAGATCTGGAAATGACTGCATGTCTGAAACCTTCCACAGGACAACAGCACAGCTCCTTTCTATCATATTACATATTACTTCACTGTCTGTCATTTGCTTGAGTATGATCACTCATGAAATAAAAGTAGAGTTTAAAATATTATGGAAACTCTGGCTGCAAGATCACAGTGTTAAAATATGTAAGAAAATAAAGAGTAACAGTCAAGCTATTTATTTAAGTTTATGATTGAATATAACGATTAAATCAAGAGCATAAAATCTGGCCTAGCAAAATGTTTCATCCATTAAAATACTGCTTGCTGGTAATAATGAGAGAAACATTTGAAGTGGATACCAATCTCATTCTTATAGTTGCCTGTTTGTTCCACATAATGCAGTTTAACAGGGAGGGAAGTAATAAGAAAAACAAAGTAAAAAATAACAAGTCCAAACACATAGTTTTTCTTTATAAAAGTTTGAGTCTGACTTTTTCCAGTTCTGATTTAGTTACAGCTACACCAGTGTAGTCCACTGGATTGCACAAGTAGAAAAGTGAGAAGAGTGAAAGAAGAATATGGTTTCTTGTGCTGATTGTAGTGATGCTTGGCACAGCATAGTAAAACTTCAATTCTTTTTATTCTCGTGTATATAGGAAAAATGCCAATCATTGAGCAACAGAAAACAAAAGGGAGTAAAATAAAACATGTCTATTTTAGGAAATGGTAACAAAGAGAATGTCTGTGGACTGAATATCACCTCTTGATAAGTGCTTTGTGAAGTTTTGGTTCATTCCACAGCCTAACTCACTGTTAGTTAAATCATCTCTTAGGCAAGGATTCTCTGGGTTTCTCCGGAATTGTCTGTGTTTTTAACATAGCTTTTAGGAGCTTGTGAGATGATTAAATTTCTTTTTTTTTTAAACATGAGGCAATACAAACTAATTTTATCAATTAGGTAAGCATGCAGGGATGTTAATGCTTTGTGTGTTAATGCTCTAGAGAGCACTATGGGGCAGTGGGCACCAAAGGCACAGAAGAGATGGGTGTTCAGCCTGAGGTATGGGCTGGGGGCTAAAGTGGGCCTGGGGAGTTCAGGAGCTCTGAAGTCCCCCTTTAGTTGATTTCACAGATGCAGGGACCAGGGACACTAGAAGACAGACTTGCTTCCGTCAGAGATGTAAGGTGGGGACATCAGTAATTATAGCCATTAAGCTTTAAAGTTCATGCTTGCAGCTGGATTCTCATGGGACCGGCATTGCTGATTGACATTCTTTCTACCAACAGAGCAGGCAAAAAATTTTCTGGTCAAGCTTCCATTAGTGGAAAATGGTTTTCTGACTTAAAATAGAAATTCTCATGAATCAGGATGAATAAGTAATCCCAATTTTTCACAGGATAAAAGTATCGCTTGCTTAATTCTTTGTTAAGTAGTAAGTACTCCCTGTGGATTGAACAGACATGTATGTTTTACTCCTTACAGTATTATTTTTGTTTTGCCAATATTCTAACAACAGTTTTTTATTGCAGAATTCCTAAAACTGTATTTTCCAGTACTCTTTCTTGTATCTTAAGAAAATATTATCAGCTTTAGAAATATTGTTTTGCAAGAAGCCTTCATAAAGGACTTTAACTTCTTTGTGTAAGAACTTAAAGTGATTAAGTGTGTTATTCCTTATGGCATTCTGAGGCTCTGCTCTTTCTGCCACTGCTTTTCCTATCCACAGTGACAATGACATAGCTGGGGGTGAAAAGCAATTCTCATTTTTTCTTCTCCGTACATGTAAAATAGCTTTTCCTGAGGATCATAGAGGGCCTTTTTGCCTGATACTTGTTGCATATTGCAGAATAATATTCATGGGTCTTTTTAATCACAGTCCTTTTCTTCCCACTGTTTACAGTCCAAGATAAAGGTGAGAGAGAAACAGCAGCGTTTTTTGACACTGTAGACTCATATCTATTGGTGTCACTCTGTTAAGCTGGTTATTAATAGTGGGATTTTAAATATCATATTTTATATTGTTGATAAAATATTTGTACTAGTGCAGTTTTCCAGTCAACGTACACCTGCACAAAGAATGAGAAGAGCTTGCACCTCAAATCTATCAAAGGCTGTAATTCAAGAAAATTATGTTCATCGGTAGCTATTACTGCCTTTAATTACAGCATATTCAGTGTGAAGACACGGTTTCCTCTAAACTTACCAGCTCCCTTGGTATGCCTGCTGCTTGCATCAGGCTATAGTATGTGGTAGTCTCTGTTGTTTTTCTGGAGGCTGTAAAACTTCCAGCCCATCATGGAGGATTGGAGTGAGAATATGATGTGAATGATGTGAAGACTGATGGTAGGTTTGTAGCTGAAGACTTTGTCTTGACCTGTCCAGATGTTCTGTAATGAAGCAACAGTATATTTTGTAAAATTCGATTTCTGGCAAGATGTTTTTCAGGGTACCAACAACTAGTGAAGAATTAACATTTTAATGGTATGATCCAAGAAATTACAGCACAGGGTAGAAATTTAGAACAATTGAATGTCAAGGCTGAAATGCCTACACAGCATGCGCTGGCAAGTGTCAAAAGAGGCAACAGGGGAGAAATGGTGTAAAACTGCACCCAATATTTTGTAAAATCCATGTGCAGTATAGACCTTGATATTTGACCACATTGAAGTCACTTGTTGCTGTCTGGGGAACAAAGTAGCTATAAATTCTTGTCTCTCCTGACAGAACAGCTGACCATTTTTCAACATGTAGAAATACCAGCTTGGTGTAAATCCAGGTATGTTTGGTGAAGAGAGGGTAAAGGACTAAGGTGATGAGAGAGAAAGGGAACATTCATACCCTGGCTGATGCATCAGGGCACACTGTGCTCACTGCTCTGTTGATCCCTTTCTGCTGACTGGCACTATAGAGAAAACAGCTTTACAGCTAGAATAAAAATTTTGTACGCTAGGTTTAACCACTTCAAAGCTTCTGTAATTTTCTCCAGGACTTTATTTTCCCTTTCCTTTTTGTGGAAAGGGAACACATGCAGCTGCAGTTTTGGAAACTTATAAACTGACTGTTACACCCCCCATGAGAGGGCCTTACAAGAAAACTAGATGCAAATTGGGAATTCTTCATGTAGCTGGTTCTCTCCCAAATACATTTAATGTAAATGCCATTTTAAAAATTTGTTTGATTCTGGGGTAAAAAATGTGCTTTACTATGATACTACCAATTTAGCGCCAATTTAGCATTTTTCAATTTCATTTCTTTTGTCTGTGTGGTTCACTTTAACAAATGTAGTGCTTGAGGATTTGTCTGCCTCACCATAAAATGTTAATCTTTCCTCTGTTATTACGCTGAATCATTCAAGCAGCTGCTTCTCTCCTTGTTTTTTGACCAACTCCTCTCTCAATCAGTTCTCTGCTTCTGGTCTTTTACTTTCTGTAAGGAATGCTTCCCATCAGAACCCCACAGTGACCTGCTTCCTCTGAGCTCCTCGCTAGAGCACTTTGTCAATGAAGCTTTATCAGTTTTTCCTTTTAAGCCCATCTTGTATTCTGTTATGTGACATTCTTAAATCTCCAGAACCAGGAGTAATATGAGAGCATAAGCATTTGTTATTGTAAGTGCAGCCTGTGTGTCTGGGACGTCCTGTCTTGGGGTGCTCCTTTGCAGATAGTAAAGCTCAGGGAAAAGACAGATCTCCTCTTCTCCTAACTGTGCTTCTGGTATGAAAATGTGCCAGAAGTCCCTCTTGCAGTGCAGGGAGATAGAGGTGAGTTTAAGGAATACTTTCAATGAGCTTTTAATGAGGCAATAGGACTTTTGCCTCTAAAAGATACCCAAATATCCTCCTTCTTGCTGTTGTCTTTTGCCTGGCCAGCAGTGTGCCATATCCCAAGGTTTATTCAACATCATTACCGATAGGAAAATAAAATGAGAAGAACCAATTCCCATTTGTACACAAATATTAGTGCTACCATGAGAGAGACAGATCAATGTGGAGCCAATTTATTTTTATGGCAAGTTAAGTGTTGGCTAATTTATATATTGATCGTGGAAAAATAATTACTTTTGCTCACATCTGCAGAACAAAGGTATAATTTTTTGTTGGATGGACTTTGACAGAAAAACTTGTATACGATACAATTAAAACTGTGACTCTACACTGCAGAGTGCACTACAATGAGGCAAAAGGAAAAAATAATAATAAAGCTTGTAATTTAAAAATCAATACAAAGTTCGGCACTTTGTTACTTAAGTTAACTCCTTGCTATAAAGAATTCAGAAAATCCATTGAGCTCAAATGAGAAATGAGCATAGTTGCAGCTAATTTTTTTGGCCTGGGCAACCTTAAAATACCAATAGTCATGATATACAACATCTCTTTTAAAATACAGCAATAGTTCTGTATTGTTAATGTTAACAGAAACATCCCAGGACTTCTTTTCTCATAGGAACCCATTCTAAAAGCCTAGAAAGGCACTGTAACAACAACAACAACAAAAGGTGGATTTTTATTAAGCCTATTGAAGATAGTTTGCTGTAAGAATCAGGATTGCATTGTAGTAAGTTGTAATTCATAGAAAGTTTTATTTCCACATTAGGGCAGACTTAAGCCTTTGGAGACACAATACTTTTCATATGTCATCACTCTTGTCATGAAAAAAGTCCTCTTTGTAAATGAGTCCTTTGCCTTTGAGGTGGATATTGGAACAGTACCAAAGGCATCATGAGGTGGTAGAATGTTTTTGGAAGTGTATAAGTAAAGTTTGCTTCCAGTTTTAAGTTTAGTTGCTGACACTTATTCTTTGGGTATGTGGGTAATTTTATATGCCAGATTTCACTTAGTAAAGATGTAATTTTATAGAACCTAAAGAAAATAATAACTGGTGACTGGAACCAAGTGTGACCGATCTCCTGCAAAAGGCATGTGCTTTTTCTCTTTCAAATTTCTGCTTGCAGTGATGTGACAGTGCATCAGCAGTTGGAGGTCAGTCAATACCAAGCAATAAACTTTGAAAAATCTTGCTGACTTATAAACCCAGAACCGAATTCCACAGTTATCCTATTTTATAGAACTGTGGCATCTTGAGATACTTCACACCCCGTCTTTGATTGAACATTTGGCATTGGAGGAGAAGAGAAAATTACAGGGTTTATATTTGACATCACAATCAAATCTGGTCCAGTGATGCAGAGTGCTGTCCCAGCCATGAGCACAGTTTCTAAATTCAATTCAGTTCCTCTTGTTTAAGTACCTCATCAGTGACTACATCTTCAAAACATCCTTGCATGTGGTAATGGCTTATTGCAGGAGTTCCAGCTGGTTGTGCTACATTTAATGAACTGTCAGGATTTCTGTTATAAAACATTGTTTCTTTGCATAATATCAATACAGATATATATGTATTTAAGTCTTATCAAAAAAAGTTACTGCAGAAGGGAAGTAGCCAACATGCAGATGTTAATAACCTTGATGTTTAAACTATAAATAGAAAAGTAAGAATAACATAGCACCAGTCCTTAATCCCCACTGTAAGACTGGATCCTGTGAAGTCTCTTTTGGTGGGGTCAAGCTGTTTTGAAGTGGCAGAAATAAACTGCAGCATGGGAGATCATAGAGAGCTAGATTTAGATTTTTTTTTTCAATACCTTCAATCAGTTTTTAATTTATTTTTTTTTCTGGATTGTGTGTATCTGAAAGAGCAGAAGATCTAGAAGAATATGGATGGTAACTTATTCATATGGATGAACTTCTAAATTATAGAACTGTTAAGGCTTTGAACATGAAGCTTATCTATGTTGGCCTGCAGCGAACAGGGATGTGACTAGGAATTTTTGTAAGCTGCATGTTGGCACGTTATACACAGCAGACTTTACTGATGCAAGGGAATTCGCTATGGGTTTGTGGAACTGAAAAAGCTTAATTTGCGATAATAAGGGTCAAAAAATTGTCTTCAAATTTTCTGTTATTGTGACAAAGTAATACTGAAATAGTTTCCAAATGGAATGAATTTATAGTTAGTAAGAAGAGTAATTGTAAAACTCTTAAGAGTCCACTGAATGCAAATCAAGATTTTCCCCTTTAAATTTCTGCAGAAAAATGCTGTGAATGTTGCCTTGGACCACTGAATAGGAAAACTATAATTTGATTCACGTGCAGAATGGAGCCCTCACAAGCATCATAGAAAAGGGGGGAAGGCTGGGGGACAGATACCAGTTATGCAATGGGAGCAGCAGAGATTATTGCTCTACTGTTGCCTTAGTACAGAGATAATTGCCCTTTTAATTATGGTCCTGAGCTGTTGCATTTAACCAGCAAAAATAAGGCAACTGCTCTGCAATGGTGAGTGTGATCTGCCTTTGCCTTCCCTCAGTGACGTTTCCTCTGAAGCAAACCCAAAGTCACCTGATAGTGCATTGTGGCCATTGGCACACTTATTATAGGGCAGCAGGATGGTTAAGTAGAGACTCTTTTACAGTAACATCGCCACTCTGAAACAATGCTTGTTTTTGGTTTGCACAATATAAATAAAAAGTTTGGCTTAGAAAATGGTGTTACTTTTAGCTCGGAAATAGCAGAGGACTCATACTTTAGAGAAATCTGTGGAGGGTAAATTTCTAGTTTTGCTTGTTTCCCTCCCCACTGCTTGTTGCACTCAGCATTTTACCTCCATCCCTCTGCTTTGCAACAGAACTGACAGATGATGATACTAACAGCTAGTAATAGGAACTTGGAGTTGTTTTTAAACAGAGAAAGCGCAGCTGCTAAGGAGGCATTTTCCCTTTTTTTTTTTTTTCCCTAAAAAAAAAAAGGTAAAAAAAGTCAAGTCCTTCCCAATTTAAGAAGCTAATACAGGCTGGGTCAAGATTCCTATCAGACAGGGCCAGCCAAGAGGAACTGCGTTTCAGTGACTCACCCTGGAGCTAGCTCTGCATACCTTCTTCCTCTGCAGCGACTCACAATAAATTTCAGTAATCTTGATCTCTTTAAGCTATCATTTAATGACTAACATATGCTTTGAAGGGGAAAGAGCACTCTAGACAAGGCAGAGCTTATATGATAACACTTTTAGTATGACAACCAGGGCATCACAGTTTAGGAGAGAGGGAGCAAAGAATGTGGCAGTGTGTTTTATAGGGATTACTCATGTGATTTGATTCAAGCACGAAGTGTTTTGTTGGAGTTAGATATTAATAGTGCTAAACAAGGAGAGACACAGAGAGATATGATGTGAAAGTCATAAATAGATAAATCCCATGAACAAATAAAATTAAATAGAAACGTAACTAATTTGCAGTACAGCAAAGATGGAATAAATTTAAAGTTCTAATTCAGAATATTAACTCGTTAATTAACAACTCCTTACATTCTCCCTTTTAATTTCTTTCTGTGTTTTTATTTTCAGGTTTTTAATTTTCTAAGCACTTTTTTCTTTGAGAATTATTTTCAGTGGGGTATAGAATATGCTTTATATAAACACAATTTGGAAATCCTTGTGTAGATAAGTATAGTAAGTAACGTCTCAGAAGCATGAAAATTTTTAGTAAAAAAGGTAATGGTTGATTTCAGAGAAAGAAATAGATAAGTATTTCCAATATTGCCTGAAATAAGCTTGCTCTAAACCTAAAAATTTATGTGGTCGATTGGTAATTATTTTTTTGGCTTGCCATATCTGTATTTATATGTCTATCCTAATTTAGTCATTTTATAGACTCCTATTTATATATTTATATACATGTTTAATGTTAACATTAAACTCCATATGGCTGAAAAATAGGTAAGAGCTGGAGAGCTGTGCTGGGTAATGGGGCATTAGTGAAGCACGAGTACTCTGGTAGAAGGAAGCTATAATGCTTCCATCCTAGAATTAAAGCACTCTTTGTCTTTATATTGTATCTGGTGCACTGTAGGAAGAACTTACAGGGTTATGCTGATGAAATGTAGTTTGACAGATCATGTAAGGATTTAGGGTGGAATTAATCCCTAGATGCACAGTTTATCACCTAGTGAAGAGTCATTAGCTTCATTATTTGTATTCATGCTAACTGAAGAGCTGTAAAATAAATTAATTCCTTAGAGTATGACTAAATCTTTTTATTCAGCGTAATGATGTAATAACTGGTGATATTACCAAACAATTGGAGATTCTACTGTGAGCTACCTCAGGACTTCCACTCTGTGTAAAATGGGAGCAAGGGGAGAGGTGTGGTGTAAAGCATCAGAGCACCTTTTTTCCATGCAGTGGAGAGGTTGTTATGCCCTGAGTTACAGGGTGGTACAAAAAGCCTCCCTAAGATCTAATATTTTTGCAGTGCACCTGTGCATGGTGGGCACTTTGATAGCCTGTGGTTACCAGGGAGAGAATGCATGAACTGAATGCTTAAGGAGATTTCTAATTAATAAATTTCCAGGGGAAAGATACCCTGTGGTACTTAAATAAATTTAAGATTGGTACAAACGATTGGTCCATGTTAGACTGTGTGGGAATTATGCTGTTCTTCCACATCAATCTTAACAATAGATGTTTTATTAGCCTAAAATAGTTTTAAATAACTTCAATAGAGATAATTTCAGGAGAACTGCTATCTGTATTTTCATTTCTTGTTTCTGTCTACTATGATAATTGATGTCAAATACAGCTTAAATAGCCAGTGAAAAAAGAAATTTGGAAAAAGCATTGGACACAGCAGGGAATTTGGTTTTCCTGAGTAATATTTATAATTATTTACCTACACTGAAGTCTTACTGGTTCCCAGTGTTATTAAGGATGACAGTGTTACCTTCCCCATTTTTTTTTTTATTTT